>JAEIFG010000308.1:0-30626 GCA_018901795.1 Drosophila sp. st01m
TGACTGAGTGATATATCACAGCCATGTCCAAACCACAAGACCTAGAGACTTGAAGTTTTTTAAAAAAAAAGAATATTTTTTCCAGATTCGTACGAGTATTTTTATTTTTTAATTCCACCTGCAACCTATTTTAAAAATAAAAAATATTTAAATAAATTGCATAAAATGCACGCTCGCTAAGCAAGCATTGAAAACGTTCAATGCGTGTGTACGCATACATACACAATTTTAGCGTGAGCAACTGAAAGAGTGCCAGAGAACAACAGTTAGACTCGACTTCAAAGAGAGCCATGGCATTTGTTTTTGTGTTCGCGTTTGCATGTGCGTAGTGCGAGCAAGATGTTGTTTTGTTCCTGTGAACGAAGAAGTGACTTATATTGCGTTCTTTGTCATACATAAGTTTGTACATATGAATCGGCTGCTGTGAGAATTGAAGACAATGCTTTACTTATTCGTTGCTGCCCCTTAAGTTTTGTATATATATATTTATATTTTCACCTGCATTTAATTTCTGAAAATAAAAAAAAATTTAATAAATAGAATTAAAAATGCATATTTGCAAAATTTATGTACTATTTGTCAATCCGTAAAGCATTACGGGCTTATTGTTAGATGGCGCCACTAACAATAGATGGCGCCACCTCTTTAGTGGTCTGCAAATGACGAAATAATTTAAATAATAATATTTCTGATACTTTAAGTGGGGATCTGCGTCCGAGCAAAGCAAGGACGCAAAAGCGGGCCCACTAGTCCTATATAAACCTTTACAAATCAATAAACGAGATAGTTCTTAAAGCAACGCGAGCGTGCTACACACTAGATCTAACGATGCGACTAACATCGCGATTAGTGTTTGATCTAGTTTGTTGGGCGCCAATTAACATTAGTGGGATTGTCCCGCGTCGTAAGCCCCTTTATGAGTGCAATGCCGACTCGAGAATCCGACGCTGTTCTCTCGAAGACGGTGTGTAACGATGTGAAGCTTTACGATTATCTTCAATGTGTGGGTCCCGCTCCGTAATCGCATTCGCAATACTACGCCGATTCGTGACTCCCCACGTTGCTCCCTCGGAGACGATGTCCAGCGATGAACAGCTTTATAACAATCCTTGATGCGTGGGTCACGCGTCATAACAGTATTCACATATACTACGACGATTCGAGGCACCACGTTAATCCTTTGGAGACGATGTCCCGCGAATAACAGCTTTATAGCAATTCTTGATGCGTGGGTCACGCGTCGAACAGTATTCACAAATACTACGACGATTCGTGACTCCCACGTTTCTCGGAGACACGGAGCCTGCTTTTAGCGATGACCAGTTTCGGTTAGGGTGGATTCTTGACTTCGCCCCTTCAACGTACTGGCCCTGTAGCTCAGCAATAATTAATTATGATTACGGCAGTGTGCCGATGTAGAAATACTTTATTGAGTAACTCTCTTTGCTTTGAACACAGATTAATAAAGTTGCTTATAGATGAACGCAGTCTTCACGTCTTGTCTTTTTTGAGATCCAGAATTTAAGAAACAGAAATGAAAGAAGGTGGCTGCGATGCCGATCGAGCATGAGTTGCATGCTAAGCTGCACGCTTCAGGGTTGCTTGCGACGCAAATCGGAGTTGCTTAACTTTTGGTTGAATCCGAGTTGCCTGACTTCTGGTCGAATCGGGGCTGCCAATCTGACTATGTGGCATTCCTTGTCAGCTGTTACAATATTGAATATCTTAATGGTGACTTATGAGTTAACTTATAACATACATATACATTTAATTGTATATACGTATATATACGACATTAGACATAAAAAATATGCGTTTAGAGGATATTTATGACTTTTTTTTTAATTTTGTAGGCCTGATAAAGTTTACTACCTGAGTAAGCATTTTGGGCTCACCTAATAAAGTGGACTGTTTACAAATTTTCCCAATCTTTGCAACATTTGTTGGGTCAATCGCAAAACTTAATTTTTGTTATCAATAATATACGGTTTGGAAGTATTTTCAAAGAAATTAGTAAATATTAATAATTTTTCTTGTAATTTATTTCGCCGTTCAATATTACAAACTAACTCAGATAAGCACAAAAATGTATGCAAACGCTTGTACACATGCATATACAAGAACACGCTCGTTGCCCATGCCCATGTGCAAACGGCACAATGCCCAAAAAGGTCCACAGCCAAACAGCACAATGTCCAAACGGTCCAAAGTCAAACAGCACAATGCCCAAACGGTTCAATGCCAAACAGTTCAATACCCAAACTAAACTGATCATTTGTGTAGCGTCAAAAACAACTCTTGTTTGTTCGCCGGTCGTAAACGGCGAAGTTCAGTATCGTTGAACGCATTACGTCTGCGCACATGTGAAAACACGCACGAACATACCCATTCCACTTCTCTGATCCTGGCGGAAGTTGTTCAATCGGTCTACTACATCGTATTGCGCCCATTGGATTGATTGGTTAAAGTCAACTTGTACAAGGAATGCTACACATATTCAAATTTCGGGATTGGACAACCCTAGTATTGCAATCTTCTATCGTTAAGCTTTTTATTTTTGAGCTATTATGTACTCAGAACGTTTTGACGATTTATCTTGCTCAAAAAATAAAAATAAATAGTGAACTTTTTCGTTCGATTATTTTTTACAACTTTCGATTTGGATTAACTCAACAACAGTGCATCGATGAACTTAATTCAATTTTTGGCGATGAAGCTCCACACGGACTAGTGTTTATCGATGGTATGGTGAATTCAACCGAGGTAATAGTTCACTTCAAGACGAATTTCGTAAAGGTCGTTCAAAATCAGCTGTTGTTCCGGAAACCAGTGATGCTGATATGCAAGATCGTCATGTGACCTATCGTGAGATTGAGACAACCTTATTCATGAGTGGGACTAACATACGTTCAATATTGCATGAATATTTGACCGTCAAAAAAATCTGTAGAATCTGTACGATTCCACACAATTTGTTAATCGCTCAAAAAAAGGTTCGTGTTGACTGATTGAAAGAAATGCTCCAAAAATACGATCGCGCCACTTTGTAACACGTCTATGATATCGTGGCAGTTGACTCGTGGATTTACGTGTATAAGCCCGAAAGTAAACAGCAGTCGCATGTATGGGTGTTTTAGGATGGCCAAATTCAACAAAAGTTGCTCGCGGACGAATAACTTGCAAGCAAATTATCGCCTGTTTTTTCGGAAAAACTGGACATATCGCTATCTAGAACACCGAAGAACAGTCAATTCTGAGTGGTAAACAACCTTTTTTAGCCAATTGTCTTACAAGAACTAAGGAAATAAACCGTCGGAGACGGATCACTCTTCACCACAACAATGCGAGCTCTCACACATCAGCTTAAACAATTGTATTTGTGAGCACACAAAACATAGATGGGCAATAGGTATTGTACTGTCAAGCGTACTTGACTGCCCTCTGCAATAAGCTAAATTAACTATAAAATATACTGTTATTTTAATGTATTTTTTTTTTGGTGTAAAAACATATACTCTGCAAAAATATGTACAATTAAATATTTTTAGAAAATGTTCATAATTGAAAAATTTTTAAGTCAAGATTTTATCAAATCACCCAAATCTGACAACTGATTCAAAAACTAAATAAAATTGAAATTATAAATGGCCTTCCAAAAATGTAAATACTCGATGCCCTCTGCAATCAGCTAAATTAACTATAAAATATACTGTTATTTTTATGTATTTTTTTGGTGTAAAAACATATACTCTGCAAAAATATGTAAAATTAAATATTTTTAGAAAATTTTCATAATTGACAAATTTTTAAGTCAAGATTTTATCAAATCACCCAAATCCGACAACTGATTCAAAAACTAAATAAAATTGAAATTATAAATGGCCTTCCAAAAATGTAAATACTCGCAGCCAATAAAACCTTCCCAAAATAAAATTAAAAGTAAGTTTGTCTGTATGTTAAAAATTGTCAGAGCGCTAAAATGAAACCTTTCATTTCATAAAAAGGATTCATTCCCCTTCGAAAATCAAAATATAGTATGTTCAGACTTCTTGGGAAAACGCTACTTTAACAGAAACGGATATGATATACATCCCGTAAGAAAGGTATGTTTTAGGTCCATCTATTTTTATTTCAAAATTTTTATTTAAGCTTAATCCAACAACTACGTGCGCTGGTGTCATAATCGCCAAAATAAATGGGAACTTGGGACTCTTGGTCTGAATATATATTAAAACACAATTTGACAATGTTAACAGCAAAAGCAATTAAGAAAATTGCTGATATAGAAAAAATAAATTATAGAAAAATCAGTTGGAAAGTTTAAGTCGGGACCCCGTAATGTCGGCGTCTCTAACCACAGGGCCACTGGAGTCATGTGGAACCCTCACAGAATCCCTTTCCCGTAGAAAATGTAAGTTCGCCCACCACCCTGGGAGCGAAGAGGGTGCCTCCCTAATGCCGGTCGCCGCGACCACCTCTATCATTGCCAATTTTTCTCTTAAAAGATATTGCAACTAACGCTACGACAATTTGTTAATGTGTTAACCGCCGTTATACCTTCTTCTGCCGACCCAGCGCAAGGTCTTCAAACCACTGCCCCAACAAGCGTAGCGTTAAAACCGTCCAAAACAGCGTGTCCGACTAGACAGACCAGATTGGACCGCATATTTCAAATTAACAAAAAAACATACCCCTAAAGCATACTGAAAAATAAAACAAATATTAACTGCGGATAGTAACAACAGGATTGTACCGCTGGCTGGTATTGTCAAGGAAAAGAAAGCATTTATCTATATTCCTCCGGGAGAAGATTTCAAATGTATTGGTGGACACATTTATTACCCCCATTAGAAATTTCAATTTTTGCGTCATTCCTCTAACTGAAGGGGATATATTTATGAAACCAATAAAAAATATCTATCTAAATTGTCTTTCGCCGACTGATTTAAGTCGTGTTTAAATAAATAAACAAATTTCCAATTATCTAAGAGAGGCTAAGAAAAGCTTCTACAAATACCAACAGAATATTATCAATGGTGGTACTTTTACGGTAAAAAAGTTGCAAATATTATAAACAATAACTAAAAACCACAACCACTTTTTGAAGTTAAGCTTGAAGAATTAAAAAAATTAAAGAAATCGAAGTGCACGTTCTACAAATTCCAGTAACATTTTTAGCGTTTTACAACAGCAGAAGACCACGATGAAATTACTTAGACCCACAGATCAACGTGGATTACCAACAACCAAGCAACGGATTAAAAATGCTTTATGTTTCCCCTGCTCTGCTGAGCCCTAAAGTAAGAAGATTAATGAGAAATTATTGTCGACCAGTACCACAACAGTGCTCAGAACATAGATACAGCAAACAGGAGGAGTTTGCACGCAATAACAGAAATGGAAGTCCTAGTTAACGATGCTGAGCTATTAATTGCTAGCATTTTGATAAGAAAATGTAATCGTCAAGGTCTGCAGCAGTATAAACATTCCTCAAAAAAAACAAAAGAAATTCGAACGCTAAAAAGCAAAAACTACATTGCTGGTAACAGCTCACGTTGAACTACAAACAATAACAGGTGAATGGATCATCTGTCGTGCATTTGTGAACCAAGGATCACAAATTACCGTAATTTCCGAGGAAGCAGCAGAAAGACTTAAGTTACCAAAACACAGAAAAATAACTGAGCTATATGGACTTGCAGAAAATTCAGTTGGTGTATCCAAGGCAGTTGTAAAATTGAAAATTCGACCAAGATTTCCAAGTGACGACCAATTTGAATCCGACGCCTTAATATTAACAATGATCGTAAGCTCTCAACCT
Organism: Drosophila sp. st01m; assembly: GCA_018901795.1. Taxonomy (NCBI): domain Eukaryota; kingdom Metazoa; phylum Arthropoda; class Insecta; order Diptera; family Drosophilidae; genus Drosophila; species Drosophila sp. st01m. Next base: position 5,822 of record JAEIFG010000308.1, read on the forward strand.
TCCCAATCAATTGAATACAATAAAGAAGTTTGATCAAAGGAAATTCTGGCGGATGCCACTTTCAATAAGCGCAGTCGGATTGATATTTTGATTGGAGATCCCTTAGCAGCAATTTTAAAGAAAGGCTTAAATCAAAACGGTACAGTTATAGAACAATGCACAAAACTAGGATGGATACTCTCTGGAGCAGGAAGGCTACCCGAAACAAATCCAACACGAATATCGTTTAATGTAGGGACATTGTTGGAAAGTTGCATGAATCCTATCAAAGAGACAACAAACAATGCCAGACGCAGAAATTGCAGAAACTTAGAAAAATGATTGCTTCATGGCAGTAATCTAAAACATAATTATTCTATAAATTTGAAAGAATATAACGTCAATTACACGAAATAAATGGTATACGAAAATTTAACAAATAGAAAAGTTCCGGCAAAGTTACGAAAGAAGATTAGAAGAACGATTTTTTTTTTTTTGTCGACAAGCTGCCATGTGGAAGAAATTGGATATTTGGATTAAAATCAGTAAAGCAACCATTAAAAACTGGAGACATAGTATGCCCACTTCATTTAAAGACACGAAACGGATTCCAAGAGATCAAAAGACCGATATTAGCAGCTACCAAAAGTGGAAAGGACATGGAAATTGCATTAACTGGTCATTGGAAACAAATATTAAAATTAAATTCGAAGATGGAGGTACTGTTCGCCAAGACAAATACCCATAAACAGCATCTCAGAAATCACTACGGAGGTGGACATCGACTATCAACTCTGATTAAGATACCAAATAATATACCCCACAGAGTCACAGACTACAATTACAGACTCAAAATAGACAAGTGAAAAATAAATTGATAAACAAAAAAGAAGCAGATAAATTAAAATGTTAATAGAATAACCACACATTTATGGCCCTCCGCAATATGTTCATAAATGAACATGGAATTTAGACAATCCTCGGTGTCCGCTACCTGATGTGCGACAAATCACAACACGCGCTCAGAACTAGCAGATAAGATCAGTGAACTCAAATAATGTCATCTAGTAAGTTACGAAGAAAGGAAACAACTACACAATAACGCCATACTTGTCTCCTTCTAATATTACATAAGAACAATATATAACAATATGAAGCTATAGTTGGCTCTATTTAACATTACCTAAAATCCTATAGAATAATAAGTAGACAAGGACGACCGTACGGAAACAATGCTGTGGTCTCCACAAAATAGTACATAAGACATCCTATATAAATACTTACAAATTAATAAACCAGACAGTTCTTAAAGCAACGCGCAAGTGTTATTACTTAGGGATTGACAATCGTGCTAGCACACAAGCTCTAACGCTGCGACTAACATCGCGACTTAGTTCTAGTGCAGATTTGCATGAACAACAGTATAACACTGATGTAATAATTAGAAAAGTACCGGACAGAATATTCATGACTCTTGCCAGACATGCTATTACGACAGTGACAAAACTAAAGCAAGTTGCCTAAAGGACTGTATGAAAACAATTAAAATTAGAAAATTGCGACATACTACTATGCAAAGAATATCTAGAGGCTTATCAAGCAACCAAAAATAATAGAGAAGAAGTCGAAACGTTAAGTGATTACCCGTTTGTCATGAGATACAAACATGAACATTTTTATCCAGACAAAACCACATTTAACTCCATTGATCCACATTTCATAGAAAATGACACACAACATTGATTGCATGGATCCACCCCTCACAGAAGATAGAACTTTTAATTTTGTAATCGAAAACGAGCCTTAACAAAGCAACCAATTCAGATAATATAATCTTATCGATGAAGAAAAAATAAATTAACCAATGTTGTTTAAGTTTAGTGACACACAGTACACAGAATGTAAAAATTAGACCTTCATAAAAAGAATTAGGCATGTTATATAAACATGAGGACGTCATTTATAAGCGAAATTATAAATATCCACAGGCCCAATATGCAAAAGTAGAAATGATAAGTACAAGGAATTATCCGAAAATCACAATCCCCTTATTTCTTACTAATTTGGACAGTACCAAAGAAAACAGACACGTCGGAAATGCAAAAATTCAGGGTAGATAGACTACCGAAATCTTAACGAAATCACAATAGTTGTAAGTCCGAGACAAACTTGGAAAATGTCAATATTAACTTAGCAAAAGGCTTTCATCACATCCCAATGAACTCTGATTCTATTTCAAAGACCGCTTTCTTGACGAACAATGGCCCTGCAACTTTTAAAGGTTGTGTAAACAACCTTCTAGAAGACGTTATCTATATAATTGCTTGGTGTACATGGACGATTTAAAAAACCCATTAAAACCCATCAAAACCCATTGTTGAATGCCAAGCTTGCAACGTTGTCAAAACAGAACGCAGATCCACTAAATCTGGTTTTGTACATTCTCCAAAAATGTTTATTCCTAGAGAAAAATACGTTATCGACTTTTATAAAGTATATAACAAACAATTCTTGTCATAAATATATATTCTGAATTTGCATCCTTAATAGAAGTAAATAGTAGGGATTGGTTAGATGTCAAAAGAGCGTTGCTCAAAATCTTCAAGCAAAGGGGAAAAACAAAAGAAATTAAAGCAGATAAAGACTTAGCAATTATGTGTTCAGCCTTACATTTCTGGCTAAATTCGGAAGGTAAATATAAATATAAGACCAAGTAATAAGGGACATTGAAAGATTTCACAAAACCGAAATGAAAAATTAAGAATTATAAACATAACACAACAGGTGGAACACCAACAGATATTACGCGATATTATAAATAATCTTCATTAGTACGCCCAAAATCAATCAACCCATTCAAATATACAGGTAACTTGAAACAAATAGAGGCAGAAATATGACACAATAGAAATCTAAGTTAAATAAAAAAAATTAAATAAAAACAAATTCGATAATTCCAGATCACCAACTGACAGCACGACACAGGATGCTACGACATAAAATGATTCTAATTTGAATACCTTTAACATAACATACCTCATTCAACAAACTTTTGACCAAAGCTTACAGATAAAACCGATTCATTCTAAAAACGGATATCTTATATTCAAAACAGGAACTACAAACTTACCAATAAGTTATGAATATCATTACTTATCAGTTAATCTTATAAAAGTTGAGGACACATGTAAGCTGGTCAGAGATGACCTGTTTAGCAGTAATCAGTTAAGCATCTCTGCAAGCTAGGCGGTGTTGCAGCGTGAGAAAATAAAAGCGTTAACCAACACGGAAGTAAACATTACAAAGCAGAAATAAGTCGTCGCGTAAGAAATTGCAAGAAGTCGATATTAAAAGTCGTCAGTTGTTATTATTGAATCAAGAACTGTTTACTCATTAACTCATGAATATTTCGTTATAATAATATTAATTTTGAATATACTTTACACACATACAATAATTTGATGAAACACGCTAAAGAATTCCAAAACATTTATAAAAATTCATTACCTAACAGAAAATCCTGAAAAAAGAACGGCATAAGAATAGTTAAACAAATCAACAGAGGCCTTATTAATTTTATAGGAACGTTTACTTATTCGGCACATTAGATCACGAAGATAAAATAGATCTACAAGCAAAAATCAACAATTTATTAGAAAATTGTGTTAGAGCTATCGATTTAAACCCAGTAATAGAAGCGATAGAAATAGATAATGAATAAGCTTAGTCAGCACAGGAAACGAAAAGTTTGTAATAATAATATTTAACTTACATGAATATGCAGAGTACATAGAGGATATAGAACTAGGATTGCAGTTAACAAGATTATGTATTTTTTTAATCAAAATTAAACATGGTTCATTATCACACGTCAATTCGGAAAATATTTTAAATATTTAATCTTCAACTTGGATAAAACTAATTCGAGTACTAATGAAATTTGAAAATTTCCCATATTTCGCGTGAAATCATTAACATACCAATTTTTTAAACTACTCCTGAAAATAACTACATTTTAACAGAAATAATACATGACAAATACTACGCACAGAACAACCAAATTTATACAAGAAATACAAACGACTTAGTCGTGAATAAATGTAAAACAGAAATATTAAATTAAGGCACAACCGAATGTAGATACTCTAAAACATATAAACCTTTTAAAATTAAATATGTTGAGCCAGATATAGGGCTAACTTTGAACTTATCTAAAACCATTTTAAATTAATATTGTTTAAACAGAGAGATACCATAGAACGTACTAACGTAATAAAAGCATTCAATTGATCAATCCAGTTTGAAGAAATATTATTCACAAGTACTATGATGGATTACACACAAACTAGTTATGTAAACAATAATGTAACTAAACTACAACCGCTATCTTATATTCAAGCAATAGAAATTATACAACAACAACATACTGGAAATTACAGTACATTTGATTTTCATTGTAATAACGGTAATTTTATATTTAAGCCATGCAGAAAAATTGCAAAATACAGGAAACAAACAGACGTGGCACAAATCCGGGCTATTATCTAATACCCCAAATATCGTCAGACACAGGAGCGGACTCAATACCAAAAAATTTCACAGCAAAACACATGTAGTCCACTGTGCGACAACGCCCATTGTCATTGGATGATGGGTGAGCCTCATCGTAGCCTGGGATATGCGTGCAACAAGCTTTGACTCGGGTTCGCTTTGTACGTTTAAGTTAAAATAAGGATAACATAAGCAGAAAGGTGGAAAGTTGTTCAATCTAAACACTTATGTTTCAGATGTCTTGGCCACAAATTCTCAATAAACCAGTTGTGAAAGAGACGTGTAAGAGATGCGATGGTGGACATAATGAGATACTATATGCTAAAAATTAGACTAAAATGACAATGACAACTAGAAAAAAAATACTACATTGCTGGCAACAGCTCACTTTGACGTATAGTCAATAACAGGTGAATGGATCATCTGTCGTGCATTTGTGGACCAAGGATCACGAGTTACCATAATTTCCGAGGAAACTGCAGAAATACTTAAGTTACCAAAACACCGAAAAGTAACTGAGCTATATGGACTTGGAGAAAATTCAGTTGGTGTATGTAAGGCAGTTGTAAAATTGAAAATTCGACCAAGATTTCCAAGTGACGACCAATTTGAATCCGACGCCTTAGTATTAACAAAGATCTTAAGCTCTCAATCTTCTCAATCATTTGAATACAATAAAGAAGTTTGATCAAAGGAAATTCTGGCGGATTCCACGTTCAATAAGCACAGTCGGATTGATATTTTGATTGGAAGAGATCTCTTAGCAGCAATTTTAACGAAAGGTTTAAGCAAAACGTCAAAGTTATAAGGCAATGCACAAAACTAGGATGGATCGTATCTGGAGCAGGAAAGATACCCGAAACAAAACCAACACGAACATCGTTTAATGTAGGGACATTGTTAGACAGATGCATGAAACCTTTTAAGGATACAGCAAAAAATTAATTTGCAGGAAAAGATTGCTTTATGACAGTTATCTAAAAAACCAATGATCTACAAATTTGAGAGAATACGTGTTTAACGTCAATTACAGGAAAGAAATGGTATACGGAAATTTAACAAATGAAAAAGTTCCGGCAATATTATCAAAAAGATGCAAAGAACGAAATCATTTTTGCCGGCAATTTCCCAATGTGGAAGAAATTGGGAGGCTGGATTAAAATCGGTGAAGCTACAATTAAAGACTGGAGACAGCATTATACGCACATTGTATTTAACGAACTACACAAACGGGTTCCAAAAGATCAAAAGACCGATATTAGCAGCTACCAAAAGTGGAAAGGATATCGAAAATGCATTAATCGATCATTGGAAGGCAATATCAAAAATTAAAGCACGCTATCGGCCAAAAAGGCTAGACAGAAAGTTGTACACAGAAACTATCTACCGGAAACTCCCGATCCCAATGTTTAAGCGGTATAAAAGCGGTCACATGTACAATACAATTATCCAGCAAATCGGTTCGTGAATGGACCTACGAAAGTCAACACAGTAAAATAGAATACGTAGGATGATATAGTATTTTGAAACCAGAAGATGAAGGTTCTGTTCGCTAAGGATGATATCGATTATCAACCTTTAATTAAGATAGCAAATAATATACCACAGACTCAAATTAGATCAGTAAAAATGATATTGATAAACACAAAAGAGATAGAAAATGAAATTAAGAATAAAAACGCAGCAACGTTGTTACATAACACATAACCACACATAACACAAACGTCCTTGACTGACACTGATATATATAGATATAATAGCGATAAGCATAATTTTTGCATATAGAAAATGTGTAAAATAGATAAACAGAACATTGATTTCGGAATACCAAAAACAACAATGTAATTATAACCCCCTGCAAAATGTTCGTAAATGAACATATGCTTAAACAGTCCTCGGAGTACGCGGACTCCAGTGGACAAATAAACCACTTGAAAAGGCTCACAACATCCGCTCACAAATAGTAGATAAGTATACAAGTTAAAAATAGAAGGATGACCCACGGCTGCTGCTCATTGCCAGGGCTGGCTTACCTGGGTATCCCTCGTCACTCCCTCGGCGGCTACCGCACTCGAAGGGTAGCTGCGGGCAATAGCTCCGCTGTTGCCGTGCTGCACGCACGAGAAGTTCCAACGGTGCACGAAACGTCGGTTACGTCCCGCTGCTCGTTTCGAGCCGGAATCCAGCGGTGCATGGGCGTCGGTGACGTTCCGCTGCTCTTTACGAGCCGAGTTCCAACGTTGCACGAAACGTCGGTGGCGTCCCGCTGCTCGTTCAGAGCGGAGATCCAGCGGCGTACGGGCTCCGGTGACGTTCCGTGGCTCCTCCGGATCTTGGTTCCAAAGTTGTGCGAGTCGCCGGTGAGACGTCCCGCCGTATGTTCCGAACTGAGTTCCAGCGGTGCACCAGACGCCGGTGAGACGCCCCGCTGTTCACTCTCAGAATTCTCCAACGACGCACAGTATGTTTGCGACTCGGTGTCGCTCCCTCGTTGCGGATACCAATGCCTTCCAGCGACGCACAATATGTTCGCGGCTCGGCGCCGATCTCTCGTTGCTGAAAGCCGGTGACGCCCGAGGCGCTGGCGGCTATCTAGAATTGGCGGAAGGTGAGAAACGCGTCTCGTAGCACTCACTGGCTGCGTTGGCGGGTTGCTGCACGAGGCTGTCCACTGACAAGCCTTGGTGCCTGGATGCTTCTGCGGCGGTGGTGAGTAGTCTTCCTGACTACTGCGAAAGGCTTGGCTTCCTGCCTTGCCTTCGGCGATGCTGGCCTCTCGGCTCAGCAATTGATTGAACACGAAATATTAGTTTGCGCGGCTGAGTGCCGGTATACAAATGTTTATTTCACTTAATGTTTCTTTATTACACTTAAACCGTGGTGGATGCTCACAGATGAGCTTGGCCACACGTCTGTTCACTTTGAGATCTGCCTTACAAGAGAGAGAGGAAACATCAACGATCGAGCTCAGCGTTGCATTTTAGTATTAATCGAACGGTGTTGCCCAACCTCTGTCTGAGTCAGAGCTGCCTACTCAACTGGGTGGCCATCTCTGACAGCTGTTAAGTGGCAATGTTGTACAAATATCTTAGGTGGTAATCTTACAGGTTAACTTACACATTGTAAGAACACTTCACGCATACAGTTACGATGATTACCTAATAACCACACATTTATGGCTCTCCGCAATATGTTCATAAATAAATATGGAATTTAGCAACCTTCGGTGTGCGCTGCCTAATGTGCGACAAACCTCTGAAAAGGACCACAACAGGCGCTCAAAAATAGTAAATAAGCATACACAGTGTAAGATCACTGGACACAAATAACATTTACGATTTTTTCACCTATATTTATTAAAATTGATTAATATCCCTCTGGTATTGGGCAATGGTTCGGAACTGGTAAAATAACTATTTACTATTCAATCACCTCTTATTTGTATGAATTGTCCGCAAATAGGGTCAATCGCCATCAAATCGTTTCACATCTAGTAAAAGGGGTCTTCATATATTTTCTATTCTGTGTATTTTCCATTCTGCGACAATTTAAAAGCAAGACAGGAACACAGAAAAAAACAATCGCGAAAATTTCGGTTCTTGACCCAATGTCGTTTCCAAATTTTTTATGGAATAGAGCAGCGACGGCTTCCGCGGTTACCCGAAAGTTGTGGTTGACTTTGTCGAAGGAAATTCCTACCATGAACAATTGGAAAATAGACTAAGTTATAATAAGTGTCCTTTGAGCGGCGATTCAGCAATCTGGTTCCGTGTGCGATTTGTTCCTTTTAGCAAGCTTATGTTGGAAGGCTTGGTTTCGCCCCCTTTGGTGAGAATTACTAGGCTTGTAGTGTAGCAATAGTTTTTAAAAACAACAATAATATTTTACGGCTTGGTGCCGGAGCAATGTAGTGATTTATTAAAAACTGAAGCAGAAACATTATTCAAGTCTAAGTTTACGCACGCGACAATGCATCACGCCATCCCTTCATGATCGGCAAGCCGATTCAGCATTCCTTGCAGCGCAGAGCAATATTCCAAATAGGAAGTGTCAGCTTACTGCAGCCGAACGTTCTTAGCGCTGAACTGAATTGGAATGCTACGAATATGCTAACTAATATGCTGAAAGAAACAAAAACCTTTTTAATTGTTCGAAAAATGAAACCGAACCTTCTCCATTATTATTATTATTTGAAACCGTATCTACATTTTTCATAACTTACTCTGGAATCCAAATATCGCTCACAAAACGCTTTATTATATTCCGGAACAATTTCTGGTTAAAACGAAAGTGTAGTAAACGGATAAAATTTAATACACCCATTAACGTAGTACAGCAATTTTCCGTAATCACAATAATATCTTCAAAGTTATCAACCAAAAACGATGCCTGAAAACTGATCGTTATTCCCACTGATATAATCACATACCACGACCAAAAAGTGTAAACGAAGCCGATCAAATTTGTTCTAGTTATCGCACGTTTCGTAAATTTTAGCGAAGTAGTTTCAAGTGGCCAAGAACCATTCAGTTTCAGCCAAATACACTGAAAAGGGATGCGAAAGCTCGGATCTCGAAACGATTGTGCATTAAACATGATACGATGAGTGAGTTCAAACTAATGCTCCACTTTTCTTTAGTGTACTTGCTTTTATAATGCACAAAGCTTGTACAAAATATGTGAATAAATCACAAATAGAATAATAAATAAGATACCTCTTTCATGCACTTTGCGATAATAAAAATAAAGAGAATTTGTAATACTCGTTTCAAATATTTATATCATGTAACACGCAAGAAAGGCTAATGTCACTGTGCAGTAGAATACCCAATGTTCTGGCACTTAGATACCTAATTGTATTGATGCGAGGCTTTAAATTTTGTGACTTTAGTGATATCTTGTTTGTTATTTAATTAAAAAAAAACACATTTTCGCAAGTAAAATGTATGTATATTTTTAATAATCGGTCAATAAGTAATAAAGTTATATTTGATTTTCGGAAACAAAATAACACATTTTCTCAAGTAAAATGTGTGTCGATTTTCTATTCGTACTCTTATTAACGCTATCAAACATATATCTTCATTAATCTCTGACAATGACTTGCTTTTTGTCTTGGGTGATTTTAATCTCTCCGATGTTGATTGGTTTGCCTTCAATGACTCGAATTTACTTATACCTGATAATTCCAATTGCTTTATTGATAGTCTCTCAGAGCTTTCTTTGGTTCAAATCAATCCTACTTGCAATTCTATTAACAATAAGTAGTACATATACTGCTGATTGATTACCGTAATATTTTTTAGAACTTTATCCTGTAAAATTAAGAAAAACATATAAAGTTACTTCATTTTTTATTTTATTATTTTATGGTTTAGTACACACTCAATAATGTCTGCTCGATATTTTTCTTTTAACCTGATCATCATCGGTTTCTTATTTAAGTGACCTGTAGTAATTTGTTGTTATGTTAATTATATTTAGTTTATCAAAGTGCTTTGGATTTGACTTCCCCAAGCTCCCCAGTCGTATATGTTAAGAGGTTACCGTGGAAGCCGTCGCAACTCTACTTACATACAAAGTCGGGAATCGACTTTGGCTCAAGAATTTACGCTTTTGCTTTGCTTTATGTTTATATCTTGCTTTTAAATTGTTGTAAGTTGTCAAAACGTTTTGCCTAACTTGACGAATATAAAATTCGCGATCGACTGCATTTCGTATGGGTTGCAACCATTTTATGTGTATTTATTGTCTCATTACCTTAGAGTTACATTTCTAAATTAACACGCGACATGTGATAGAAACGTACCTATCTTTAAGTCAATGTACAGTCTTCTATCACTCTTTTTATATGAAATTTTTAAGATTCCCTCTCAGCCTTTTCTATTCTGTTGAAGTAAGGACTGGCTAGGGGAATTTAATACCATTAATGGCCGTTATCAGGTATTTGTAGTAAGCCAGTGAATCGCTTTCTTCCTGTTCTCAAAAAATGTACTTTTAATTAATTTCCTTTTCGGCAATCCTTGTGTATTTTATTCTATCTTTATATTTTCCCTTTGTCTATTTCTATTATAGTTGGTTGTTTAAAACCTGTAGTCAATAAATGCCGTCTTTACTGTAACCCGCTCTTTTTCATCTCTAATTGTTTTGTTTTCAAATAGGGTCATACATTTATCATTATCAGAAGGGCTCGTATCGTCCAAGACTTGTTGTAATTCGAAAATGTTTTCTTTATTAACTGGCTGTGCATCGCAAATTTGTTTATTTAAATTAAATTTACACATAGTTTCTCTCCATTAAGATGCTATTGAGTTTTTACCTGGCAGATACTGCTATAAAATGGCTTAAATATAATTAAAATTTGTTCATATTCTATTATTTGTATGTACTGACTTCGTCCATTTCTGCCAAACTTTCTTAAGTTCTTTTTAGCCACAGCCGTATCCACGTCTTCTGCATTAATATGCATGCCATTCGATGCATTTAAGCATTGGTGTTCAATATCTGTCGCTCAATCTCTTCAGACTCCCTGTTCAATACAGGGTTATCTAACAATGTACTTAGATTATTAGTGGAGTTACTATTTCAAAATTTTTCTTTTAGGATATTAATTGCCCTTTTATAATTTTCGTCGGAGCTCACAAAGTATCTGATTAGACAGTCAGCTTCTCCTCTTAGGTGAACCCGCTTTTCTTTATCGCCTAGCTTATTTGTTTTTCTCCAATAACATAGATCATAAAATGCAGTCCAACTTGTTTCATCTCCATAAAATTGAGTAGTCTCTGTTTCCAAAATCCTGACCCACAATTTTTTTGACGATTTTTTGCTGACACTCGTTAAGCCCTATCAGATCTCAAAATTCATTATCCATGTCTATATACTCGCTGACTTTGTTAATTCAATGATGTCAATCCTAATCATATCAAGTACAATATTGGTTCTTTCGGGGGGGATAGGGATTGGGATCTGGAAAATCGGTAGTTAGACTTATGGTAAATAAATAAGAATTTTGACATTGGTCGGGCCTAAAAAAAATATCTCTTTCTGATTTTCTCACCTTGAAATAACTGGGTCTGTTACCTGTTCTATTGTAAGCGTCAAATTGTTCCTTTCTTTTATTAAAAACAAAAAAGGATTCTTTATTTTAGTGTACAAAAATTTACGTAAGTTGAAAACTGCAATCATTGTTAATCTATCTTCTTATTGTATAATTAAGTTAAATTGTTAGCTTAAATGTATTTTGGATTATACACATAATGTGAATCACGGTTTTGTTAACCGCTAATATGAATATTCAAATGAAAATGTCAAACTCGCTTAAGAGGGATCGCGATTGTTACGCATGCAAGATTCAACAGCGATTGAGAATATAAAAACTATGTTTTTATGTAACTCAGTGCAGGTCACGTTGTGATCAATTATGATATGATATTAAGTAATTGTTTATTTAAATACAGATAAGATATTAATTATGAATTAAGGAAATGATAAATATTTATTTAACGTTTGCCTTCAAATTTTTAAAAGTTTATTAAATAACTAGAGGTCCCGCTTTTGCGTCCTTGCTTTGCTCGGACACACACCCACACTTAAAGTTTCAGAAATATTTATATTAAAAGGTTAATATAAATATTATTATTTAAATTATTTCGATATTTCTACAATACCAAAGCGATAAAATGCATATTTTCATTTATCGGACTAATGTGCGCGCTGCCAACTCATTCAATTCAGTATCAACAGTGCTGCCACTTTTCAGGAAGAAGCCGCCAGGTTGGACAAAAATAAAAGCGAAAAAAAGCAAAAATTCAAAAAAGCGAAAATAATCTTTACGAAAGCAATAAAAGCCATTTTTTCCGCCTCCCGCTGGAGAAAAGCCAAATTGGCAACATGGGTTACCCGGGTTGCATCGGTTGGATCTTTTTGTATCCACTCTTTAAACTCCGGGTTTTTGCAACCACGCATCACGAAACTTTTGTTTGTAGTTCTCTTTTGGCATTTTTACACTTTTTCACTTTTTTTTACTAGTGCATTTCATATGAGTTTTACCAAGAGTGTAATCGATTAACGCAATCGATTACACTAAATGCTACTTTTATTGCCAACTTTATTAAAAAATAAAATAAAGGGAGAAATCTTAGCGAAAGCAAAAAGGCTTTTTTTCCTGCCTCCCGCTGTTTTCAAATTTTCCCCCGCTGTTGGACTTCCAAAACCGTCAGATCTGACGGGAAAAAACCAAAGCACGCTTCGTTCACAGGAAGAAAACAACAAGAACATTGACGAGCTTGCTCGCACATGCAAAAGCAAACTCAAAAACAAATGCCATGGCTCTCTTTGCAGTCAAGTCTAACTGTTTCTCTCTGGCTCTCTTTTAGTTGCTCACGCTAATATTGTGTATATATGCGTGCACACGCATTGAACGTTTTTAATGCTTGCTGTTTTTTATTTTTAAAATAGCTTGCAGGTGGAATTAAAAAATAAAAATACCCATACGAATCTCAAAAAATGTTTTCTGATTTTTTAAAAAGAAATTCAAGTCTCTAAGACTTGTGCTTTGACCATGGCTGTGATATATCAGTCAGTAAGGATAATGTAAAATTAAGAAAAACATATAAAGTTACTTCATTTTTTATTTTATTATTTTATGGTTTAGTACACACTCAATAATGTCTGCTCGATATTTTTCTTTTAACCTGATCATCATCGGTTTCTTATTTAAGTGACCTGTAGTAATTTGTTGTTATGTTAATTATATTTAGTTTATCAAAGTGCTTTGGATTTGACTTCCCCAAGCTCCCCAGTCGTATATGTTAAGAGGTTACCGTGGAAGCCGTCGCAACTCTACTTACATACAAAGTCGGGAATCGACTTTGGCTCAAGAATTTACGCTTTTGCTTTGCTTTATGTTTATATCTTGCTTTTAAATTGTTGTAAGTTGTCAAAACGTTTTGCCTAACTTGACGAATATAAAATACGCGATCGACTGCATTTCGTATGGGTTGCAACCATTTTATGTGTATTTATTGTCTCATTACCTTAGAGTTACATTTCTAAATTAACACGCGACATGTGATAGAAACGTACCTATCTTTAAGTCAATGTACAGTCTTCTATCACTCTTTTTATATGAAATTTTTAAGATTCCCTCTCAGCCTTTTCTATTCTGTTGAAGTAAGGACTGGCTAGGGGAATTTAATACCATTAATGGCCGTTATCAGGTATTTGTAGTAAGCCAGTGAATCGCTTTCTTCCTGTTCTCAAAAAATGTACTTTTAATTAATTTCCTTTTCGGCAATCCTTGTGTATTTTATTCTATCTTTATATTTTCCCTTTGTCTATTTCTATTATAGTTGGTTGTTTAAAACCTGTAGTCAATAAATGCCGTCTTTACTGCAACCCGCTCTTTTTCATCTCTAATTGTTTTGTTTTCAAATAGGGTCATACATTTATCATTATCAGAAGGGCTCGTATCGTCCAAGACTTGTAATTCGAAAATGTTTTCTTTATTAACTGGCTGTGCATCGCAAATTTGTTTATTTAAATTAAATTTACACATAGTTTCTCTCCATTAAGATGCTATTGAGTTTTTACCTGGCAGATACTGCTATAAAATGGCTTAAATATAATTAAAATTTGTTCATATTCTATTATTTGTATGTACTGACTTCGTCCATTTCTGCCAAACTTTCTTAAGTTCTTTTTAGCCACAGCCGTATCCACGTCTTCTGCATTAATATGCATGCCATTCGATGCATTTAAGCATTGGTGTTCAATATCTGTCGCTCAATCTCTTCAGACTCCCTGTTCAATACAGGGTTATCTAACAATGTACTTAGATTATTAGTGGAGTTACTATTTCAAAATTTTTCTTTTAGGATATTAATTGCCCTTTTATAATTTTCGTCGGAGCTCACAAAGTATCTGATTAGACACTCAGCTTCTCCTCTTAGGTGAACCCGCTTTTCTTTATCGCCTAGCTTATTTGTTTTTCTCCAATAACATAGATCATAAAATGCAGTCCAACTTGTTTCATCTCCATAAAATTGAGTAGTCTCTGTTTCCAAAATCCTGACCCACAATTTTTTGACGATTTTTGCTGACACTCGTTAAGCCCTATCAGATCTCAAAATTCATTATCCATGTCTATATACTCGCTGACTTTGTTAATTCAATGATGCCAATCCCTAATCATATCAAGTACAATATTGGTTCTTTCGGGGGGGATAGGGATTGGGATCTGGAAAATCGGTAGTTAGACTTATGGTAAATAAATAAGAATTTTGACATTGGTCGGGCCTAAAAAAAATATCTCTTTCTGATTTTCTCACCTTGAAATAACTGGGTCTGTTACCTGTTCTATTGTAAGCGTCAAATTGTTCCTTTCTTTTATTAAAAACAAAAAAGGATTCTTTATTTTAGTGTATAAAAATTTACGTAAGTTGAAAACTGCAATCATTGTTAATCTATTTTCTTATTGTATAATTAAGTTAAATTGTTAGCTTAAATGTATTTTGGATTATACACATAATGTGAATCACGGTTTTGTTAACCGCTAATATGAATATTCAAATGAAAATGTCAAACTCGCTTAAGAGGGATCGCGATTGTTACGCATGCAAGATTCAACAGCGATTGAGAATATAAAAACTATGTTTTTATGTAACTCAGTGCAGGTCACGTTGTGATCAATTATGATATGATATTAAGTAATTGTTTATTTAAATACAGATAAGATATTAATTATGAATTAAGGAAATGATAAATATTTATTTAACGTTTGCCTTCAAATTTGTAAAAGTTTATTAAATAACTAGAGGTCCCGCTTTTGCGTCCTTGCTTTGCTCGGACACACACCCACACTTAAAGTTTCAGAAATATTTATATTAAAAGGTTAATATAAATATTATTATTTAAATTATTTCGATATTTCTACAATACCAAAGCGATAAAATGCATATTTTCATTTATCGGACTAATGTGCGCGCTGCCAACTCATTCAATTCAGTATCAACAGTGCTGCCACTTTTCAGGAAGAAGCCGCCAGGTTGGACAAAAATAAAAGCGAAAAAAGCAAAAATTCAAAAAAGCGAAAATAATCTTTACGAAAGCAATAAAAGCCATTTTTTCCGCCTCCCGCTGGAGAAAAGCCAAATTGGCAACATAGGTTACCCGGGTTGCATCGGTTGGATCTTTTTGTATCCACTCTTTAAACTCCGGGTTTTTGCAACCACGCATCACGAAACTTTTGTTTGTAGTTCTCTTTTGGCATTTTTACACTTTTTCACTTTTTTTACTAGTGCATTTCATATGAGTTTTACTAAATGATACTTTTATTGCCAACTTTATTAAAAAATAAAATAAAGGGAGAAATCTTAGCGAAAGCAAAAAAGGCATTTTTCCTGCCTCCCGCTGTTTTCAAATTTTCCCCCCGCTGTTGGACTTCCAAAACCGTCAGATCTGACGGGAAAAAGCCAAAGCACGCTTCGTTCACAGGAAGAAAACAACAAGAACATTGACGATCTTGCTCGCACATGCAAAAGCAAACTCAAAAACAAATGCCATGGCTCTCTTTGCAGTCAAGTCTAACTGTTTCTCTCTGGCTCTCTTTTAGTTGCTCACGCTAATATTGTGTATATATGCGTGCACACGCATTGAACGTTTTTAATGCTTGCTGTTTTTTATTTTTAAAATAGCTTGCAGGTGGAATTAAAAAATAAAAATACCCATACGAATCTCAAAAAATGTTTTCTGATTTTTTAAAAAGAAATTCAAGTCTCTAAGACTTGTGCTTTGACCATGGCTGTGATATATCAGTCAGTAAGGATAAAGCATTATCTATATATAGATATATATCTGTGCTTTGTCATACATTTATACATTTACTCAACTCACATTCGTGTTGATACTGAATTGAATGAGTTGGCAAGGCGCACATCAGTGCATATAAGATCAAAATAGAAGCGATAAATGCAAAAATGCAATATGAAACAAAATATATTTGTAAAATGTAGTGTAAGCTATATTATTGGTTTTCCAATATAAAATTAATAAAATGAACGAATACTATTTTTGATCGTTCCATCGATTATTGTCAGAAAGAGCATTGAAGCGTTGCCACCTGGCTTGAGTGGCATTGTTTATATTTCTATATGCTCTTTTGCTTTTACATGAGTTCTCAAACTTTTGCAATATTTACTGTTTAAATAATATGTATTTTATTGCACTTTCTATTCTTTTGTTTTGTTTTATATTTTGTCTATCATATATTTATTAACCTTTTACCATTTTCTAATTAAGATATTTCTAAAAGTTTGAGTGTGGGTTTGCGTTTGAGCAAAGCGTAAACGCAAAAAGCGGGCCCTCTAGTATATCTATATAATTGTACAGCTCGAACACGTTTCTTTCTCAACCGTTCTCGTTTTAATTCTTATGTTGAGCCGGCCAAACTCCCAACGCATCCGTCTACGTTTGAGTTTGCAACCAGACTCTCGAACGTACCAAAAATCTCGCTGCTGCTAAGCTCGATTTTATTTTGTTCTCCCTACTTCCCTTTACCTACACCTCTGCACTCGTCGATGCATGGTCTTTCTCTCCCTAGCCGAGTCAACTCACGATCGCCCTTGGCTTTGACCTACATTTCAGTCCAATATTCTGAGCCAGCCGCTCACGCATACATGCCTACCTCTCTCTCTCTCTCTCTCTCGGTCTCTTATATTTCGAGTGATGGACGTTCTGTTCTGCTCCCTTTCGGCCCTTTTCAATATATCGATAATACCTCCCCGCTGGAGAAGACCCAGATGCAACACCGGCACGAAGATTTCCGCCCGGCTCGTCAAGAGATTGGCGTAAATATTCGTATGCATGGGACTGCTCCTGATTATGATGCGTTTACTCCTCTACAATTGAGCGTTGCCTACATTCCGCCGTGCCCACGTAGGCCCACGCCCACTCGACCCTATTGACCATCACCCCTCTATTTCGCTTGGAACACACCGACTGGACGACCCTATCCGTCATCCAATGGATTCAACGACTGGCACCTCGTGACCCCGTGGTGCTATCCGGAAGATTCGCCAAAAATCTATACACAGGTAAGCTGTCTGCTCTAAGCACGGGCACAGGTACATGACGACTTCCTTACTTTCAACATTGTACCTCACCGGAACAACCACTCTACCAATTATTGCGTGATCTTCCCCAGAAGCCGTGCGCACTACCATCGTGTGTGGCTCCACTGGCAGCTTCAACTCTTTCACGAGCTCGCGACAACCGCGTCCCAGAAGACTCACCGACGCACCAGAGTCAAGTACGCCCCGTAGCTGTCGGTCTCCCAGATTAAATTCTACGAGTTTGCGAATTTCATTGAGATGGCTTCGGGCCACCGCCGCGACAATTTGTCGCCTGACCTGACGCCTCCGCTTGAATCTGTCGCGCGCCTTCTTCACTTTACGGGTTATTAGTCGCCTCCCATCTAAGAACCGCTCGTTGAATATTCGGTTTCGATCATCTAGATGTACCCTCATCTTTTCCATGCGAAACGTTTCTGGCTCGGGCCTACCCGAGTCCTCAGTCCCAAAATCATTAGCCCTGCTCTCTTCTATCCGAAACGTATCTGGCTGGGACCTCGAATTGCGCTTGGTTCGAGCGATCGGAGATCGATACGCAATCGGAGCAAGCGTACGTGCTGGTTTTAGCACGGGATTTCGCTGCGTCTCGAAATGTCTATCCGCAACTGGAGTTTGCTTTGGGACCGCGCCTTGTTGCCATGCTGCTGCTGCCTACCCAAGCCGTCACTCCCAAAATCACTAGCCCTCCTATCTTCTATACGAAACTTATCTGGTACAACGGATTGCGCCAATGACTCGCGCTCAGATCCATCGATCTTTGATCGCTTGAGTATGCACTCGGAGCAAGCGTACGTGCTGGATTCAGCACGGAATTTCGCTGCATCTCAAAACGTCTGTCCGCAACTGGAGTTTGCTTTGGGACTTCGCCTTGTTGTGCATCTCATGCCTACCCAACGTCTTCATCGGAAGCAAGCAACTGCTCTTAGGTGGCCTCCGCGTCGAAGACAGGTAATTTTGGCCGAACGACGTCGTTCATGATGTCCATAAAGCCCATCCGCATCTCTTCGCGGATGGCTTGTCTGATTCCCTCTGCTAGCGACTTCATAAAGGTCATGTGCGCTTGCGCCAACATGACGTTCACGCTGTGTCCTCCAAAGATATCGCCGGCCTTGGAAGTTGCATCAGACTTTTTGCAGTCTTCTCCGGCGGTGGCGTCCTGGTCACCCTAATTGCGGCATGGGGATAGTCGCCTACACACTACGCTAGCTTTAACAGTTCGATAGGTGACTGATACAAAAAAAACAAAAGAAAAACAAACACGTGAGTATTGTCACGCAAGTTGATGATCGGGAAACTATACTTCATCAAGCAGCCCTTCCAACGTCCACGAAGCTGCGCGTGTGAGGATCTTCCTCATCACGGGTCAACGTGGCCGTCGAGGCTCAGCAGCTGGACAAACGATACCCGAAAACCAAAAAAATACGTCCCTTACTTTTCAACCATTACTCTAACATTGACAAGTACAAACTTGATTACGATATAAGTCGATCTGTTTTGGACCCAGCAAAGCTCCCAGCGCATACAAGTTTTCAACCAAACTCCGCTTCAGACCGGTCCATACCGCCAAACATGCATTGGAAAGGACGTCATCTTATACTTAATTTATTTTTTTATGGGCAGTTTGCTACGACATCGGCAGAACCGAGCTCTGTCGAGCTCCATTGCCAATTGGGCGCCATATTGTTACGACTCGGCTTTTCTCTGGGGCAACGCCGGCTAACTCATCACCCCAGGGTTGGGTTGTTAACCAATGACCGCCGAGCGTACAATCACAATTATCGATTCCGAACTCTCAACACTAACAGACCAATGCACAACACAATATCGATAAGAAACAACTATCAGACACACGTATCGGCGACTTCAGACTTATACCGCAGCGTACCCGCCCTTCCTGTGGCGGCAACATTCGAATTCAAAATTTGAGTTGCGCCACCCATTATCGGTGTCTGACGACTACCCTACTCCATGGCGATGCTATCCCCCTCCCTCAATCAGATGTTTACGCGCACATCATGTTCATTTCCATATTCTCAACATTTATTTACACCTAATACTGTTATACATATAAGCGTAGCCTATTCAATTTTAATTTTCATACTATTATTTTATTTTTCCCAGCCAAATTCCTTTTACTTTCAGCAATTAATATTAAAACGACAAGTTGAGACAGGGACTCCTAATATCCCTACAGAGCTATATTTGTGAATATATATATGTATATACGGGGACGGATGGCAGAAATAAAGAGAGATTATACGAGAATAAATATAGAATTAAAAATTTATGAATTGAAAATTATAAAAAATAAATATTGAATAAATAAACAAAACAAAAGAAAGCTAATTAAATCATTTTTAATGCAGATAAATTTTAAACAAAAGAAAACATATTTTGACGTAAATAATTTAATAACACAATATCTATGCAAAACTTTACGAGTGAAATACACCCAAATACACCAATTAGTAAAATATGGTCGAACATTAACCGCTTCTGCGGCTTAAAATCACGACATGATATTCACTGCCTTTTTAAATTATATGATCAAACTACTAACATACAAAACAGGAATGAAATAGCTAACACGCTCTGCTCTCATTGGTCAGAAGCAGCGCTAAACACCACAAATTCATCTCGCGACCACTTAACACCCTCATACCCTCGCCCCTAGCATTGAATATAGAAAATGGCATCACCATGGTCGTACTCCTATCCGCTATCAATCAATTAAAAGGTAAAATCCCCGCGCGAGATCGCAGAACCTACCCAATGCTAAAGGACCTCCATCTCAACCTTCTCCAAAGACTCCTTAAATTATTCAATAACATCCTCAACACACAAATTCCCCAGCAATTCAAAGTAAGCTGCATCATCCCCATTTCGAAACCAAATATGAATAAAACATCAATAAACGCCTATCGCCCTATCTCTCTCAATCCCTGCATTGCAAAAATACTTGACAAAATCATAGCAAGACGGCTATGGTGGATTGTCACAAACGGCATCCTTCTAAATTGCTACCAAATGGGCTTCAGAAAAGGAAATCAGTGTATGACTGTCTAGCCGTATTAGACGACCATACCACATCCTCCCTTTCAACTAAAAGTCACGTCTCTATTATATCGCTAGACTTTGCCAAGGCATTTGACAGAGTTGGTATCCATAGCATTATCGACGAACTTATCGAATGGAAAATAGGACCAAGAATAATCAAATATATCTCTAACTTCCTAACAAACCGAAAAATTACTGTGTTAGCCAATAATGTATACTCCTCCCAGCAGCCGCTTAACAATGGAATCCCACAAGGCTCACCCCTGTCGGTGATTTTATTCGCTACGGCCTTTAACAAATTAAACAAACTTATTGAAAAACACAACAACTGTCAGTTCACAGCATATGCTGATGACTACACGATCATCCACAAATTAAATAAAAAACAAAGTACACTTAGACCCATTACTCACTGACATCAAACAAAGGTACAAATTCACAGGAGCAACATTATCAATAGACAAATGCAAGCATTCGCACGTCTGCAGGAAAAGAATTTGCTACCTAACTTCCAATCTAACACATACACCCTACAAAACGTAGACTCACTAAAAACTCTCGGTATTACAATTGACAATAAATACAGATGGAACAAACACATCGACAATCTTACACTCCAACTTTCCAATAGACTTAATATAATCAAATACCTATACAGTAACAAATTCAGATGCAATGTAAATACAATACTTTATGTAGTAAAAGCAATAATAATGTCAAAAATTGATTTCGGGTTCCACCTTTATGGTACAGCGCCCAAATCAGCCCTCAACAAATTAAAAACAATGTACCACTCAACTATTAGACTCGCTCTTTGCGCTTGTCGTAAAACCTCAATAAGCAACCTGCTACACGAAGCAAACATTCTATCAATAGAATATAGAACACTTCATGCCATCCAAAAAAACTTCAAATTAATCATGAATTCAAAACAATCTCCCATAGAAACTATCTACAACAAAATTATTAAAGCTAAAAGAATTCCAAAAAAAAAATCTTCGCTTCATAACACAATTTACTTATGCAAACAACTCCAAATCCAAATTTCCCCTATAACAACAACAAAAGAAAATACCCCCGCATTGGGTAATCAACGACAGGTCGTTTAACACCTTACTTTACTATACTACCAAAGCAAACACTCCACCAATAATATATCAACATAAATTTAGAGAATAGAAAAACACAATGAAAGATCATATATTCTTATTCACTGATGGATCAAAATCATCTGACGGTGCCTCTAACAGTGTAACAACTGAAAAAGAAATAATTTCCTACCAATTACTACCAGAATACACCTCAGTATTCACAACCGAACTAGCTGCGACATTGGCAGCATGTAACCACGCCAGTAAAAAAAGAGGAAAACACATAGTATGCACAGACTTCCTTTCTTCATTGAAAGCAATACAAAACGTCAACTTCCATAACCATAATACAAACTCAATTAGAAAAATTATAAATAAATATAAAACCGATAAACTAATACTGCTTTGGGTCCCAGGACACTGCGGTATAGTCGGAAATGAGTTAGCAGACAATACAGCAAAGAACACCCATAATTTTCCTTTAATCCTCGAAAACAACTATAATACACCTGATATAAACAACTTTATAAAGCAAAGCACCCAACAATACTTTAAACTAATACTTAACGCATCCCAATACTACAAAGCAATCCGCCATGACAAAGCTATAAAATCATCAATAAAAAATACATCACGAATCGACTTTTTGAAATTCACAAGACTAAGACTAGGACATACAAACATAACCCATAGCCATTTCCTTTCTAATCCCAAAATCTTACCACCACTTTGTATAAAGTGCAATTCAACACTATCCATTACACACATACTCATCGAATGCCCCATACATTTAAAAAAAACAAGCTTAAGGCCATAGCTGCTATTGCTTAAAAGAACGCTCACAGCTTTGGTCGAATATCCGTTGCAGGCTCGAATAGTATTGTTGTTGCTGTAATAGAGTCCGATAGTCCTTGGTTTATTTTGGAAAGCTTCAGTGCATTGATCGGAAGAATGGTGGACAAGGGGGACACGGGTATAATACCCGGCAGAGCAACCGAGTGGACTCTTGGACGAGCGGGCAGCCGCAAGTATGGTACGGTGACCAGCACGCCAAAATCGATGGATCTGAGCGCGAGTCATTGGCGCAATCCGTTGTCCCAACCAGATAAGTTTCGTATAGAAGATAGGAGGGCTAATGATTTTGGGAGTGGCAGCTTGGGTAGGCAGCAGCAGCATGGCAACAAGGCGCGGTCCCAAAGCAAACTCCAGTTGCGGATAGACATTTCGAGACGCAGCGAAATCCCGTGCTAAAACCAGCACGTACGCTTGCTCCGATTGCGTATCGATCTCCGATCGCTCGAACCAAGCGCAATTCGAGGTCCCAGCCAGATACGTTTCGGATAGAAGAGAGCAGGGCTAATGATTTTGGGACTGAGGACTCGGGTAGGCCCGAGCCAGAAACGTTTCGCATGGAAAAGATGAGGGTACATCTAGATGATCGAAACCGAATATTCAACGAGCGGTTCTTAGATGGGAGGCGACTAATAACCCGTAAAGTGAAGAAGGCGCGCGACAGATTCAAGCGGAGGCGTCAGGTCAGGCGACAAATTGTCGCGGCGGTGGCCCGAAGCCATCTCAATGAAATTCGCAAACTCGTAGAATTTAATCTGGGAGACCGACAGCTACGGGGCGTACTTGACTCTGGTGCGTCGGTGAGTCTTCTGGGACGCGGTTGTCGCGAGCTCGTGAAAGAGTTGAAGCTGCCAGTGGAGCCACACACGATGGTAGTGCGCACGGCTTCTGGGGAAGATCACGCAATAAATGGTAGAGTGGTTGTTCCGGTGAGGTACAATGTTGAAAGTAAGGAAGTCGTCATGTACCTGTGCCCGTGCTTAGAGCAGACAGCTTACCTGTGTATAGATTTTTGGCGAATCTTCCGGATAGCACCACGGGGTCACGAGGTGCCAGTCGTTGAATCCATTTAATGACGAATAGTGTCGTCCAGTCGGTGTTTTCCAAGCGAAATAGAGGAGTGATGGTCAATAGGGTCGAGTGGGCGTGGGCCTACGTTGGGCACGGCGGAATGTAGGCATCGCTCAATTGTAGAGGAGTAAACACATCATAATCAGGAGCAGTCCCAAGCATACGAATATTTACGCCAATCTCTTGACGAGCCGGGCGGAAATCTTCTCCAGCACGGGAGATATTATCGATATATTGATAAAGGGCCGAACGGGAGCAGAACAGAACGTCCATCACTCGAAGTATAAGAGACCGAGAGAGAGATAGAGAGAGGTAGGCATGTATGCGTGAGCGGCTGGCTCAGAATATTGGACTGAAGTGTAGGTCAAAGCCAAGGGCGATCGTGAGTTGACTCGGCTAGGGAGAGAGAAAGACCATGCATCGACGAGTGCAGAGGTGTAGGTAAAGGGAAGTAGGGAGAACAAAATAAAATCGAGCTTAGCAGCAGCGAGATTTTTGGTACGTTCGAGAGTCTGGTTGCAAACTCAAACGTAGACGGATGCGTTGGGAGTTTGGCCGGCTCAACATAAGAATTAAAACGAGAACGGTTGAGAAAGAAACGTGTTCGAGCTGTACAATTATATAGATATACTAGAGGGCCCGCTTTTGCGTTTACGCTTTGCTCAAACGCAAACCCACACTCAAACTTTTAGAAATATCTTAATTAGAAAATGGTAAAAGGTTAATAAATATATGATAGACAAAATATAAAACAAAACAAAAGAATAGAAAGTGCAATAAAATACATATTATTTAAACAGTAAATATTGCAAAAGTTTGAGAACTCATGTAAAAGCAAAAGAGCATATAGAAATATAAACAATGCCACTCAAGCCAGGTGGCAACGCTTCAATGCTCTTTCTGACAATAATCGATGGAACGATCAAAAATAGTATTCGTTCATTTTATTAATTTTATATTGGAAAACCAATAATATAGCTTACACTACATTTTACAAATATATTTTGTTTCATATTGCATTTTTGCATTTATCGCTTCTATTTTGATCTTATATGCACTGATGTGTGAGTTGAGTAA
>JAEIFG010000316.1:0-29898 GCA_018901795.1 Drosophila sp. st01m
TCTCATCTGATACCACTGCGCGTAGAAGGTGTTTTAAAAGAACAGATTTCCTTAACTTTAACCCCTGATATCTTCAGCATTGCACCACTAATTGGACTTTGCATGAACCTTTTCGTATTATGTGTGCTGACTATAACAATCTGCACTGTATGATTAGTTTGGAGTATGCTTAACAAACTATTAAGGCCTCTATATTATTATATCTTACTAATCTAACTAAGTAATAGTTCTCAATTTCTACCTTGGTCTGATTAGGCTTTTCTGGGCTTTCCCCAATCCTTGCAACAAATGTTGGACCAATTAATTAATTTATCTTTTTTTAATTTTTGTATATTCCCAGAATATAATATAATATTTTAATTTAATATTAATTTTATGGAAAACAATTATTATTAATTTTAATTTTTGTAATGTAAATATAAATTTTAAATGCTGCTTATAGCCTGACAATAAATAAATAAATAAATTACATTTTTGAATCTCTGATAACCTATACAACAATATTTCACCTACTCATAAGGAATGCTGCCAAAGGCGTTATTGGCCTCATCAAGCACTGGATTCATAAATCTTGGGTTATCTTTCCCTCACCGTAATTTTCTTCGTAATTTTAATACATAAATAAATGGCGATATAGATTCTGCTCTCCTCTTCAGCCTTAGACATACCAGAAACTATATTCCTCTTTCTTTCCCCTTATGTACTACTGATCATAGAGAACATTCACCTGAAACTTGCGGCACGTCTGTGGAGCATGTCGCTGACATTTGTGGAGTAGACATTTCTTATACCTCATGGTTGATAATAAAATAGTCTCATTGACATCGAACTACGAATCGAACTACGATGGATTAGTTCCCAAGACACTATACGCCGATATAACAAGGCCAAAGTGGAATGTATTCTAATAGACATTGACATCCATTTGCAGTAGAACAATACAACAGTTATATGGAAGACATAAAATAAAAACTCAGATTTTCTATCAGCAACGCATGTCTGTTGTATAAACGTGTTCTGATATCGCAGAAGTACTCACTGACTCACTGACTGATTGATATATCACAGCCATGGACAAACCACATCTCCTAGTGACTTAAAATGTGTGCAATGTTGGTAGTTTATAACATGTCTAATAAATGTGGGACAAAGCAAGGGGACAGGGAAATGTAACTAAATATATATGTTTACAGTGTTTTAATCTGTTTCTGTTTCAATGATGTAGCTCCAGATAATTGTGCGATTCTTTAAGCGTCTCCCTGTGATTTGCATATCGATTGCACTGAAGAATACATGCTTATGCCTATAGTTGAATAATAAAGTTGATCCTTCTGATGAACGTGCTGAGTTCCTGGGTTATACCGCTGAATGAAGGCACCTGACTGATTTGACACAGGACTTATTTTAGGTTGGAGTCCCAATTGATTGGGTCTGTCTAGCAAGACTCATAAATAAACTATCAGGTAACTTCCTTATTATTACATCTTTAACAGTATTGTTTAAGGCATTTGTGTATAATATTGTGTTGTTGTGATTGTTTTCTAATACGAGTGCTACTTGTTTTAATTTTGATATGGTTGTTATGTCTTATCTAGCAAGAGTCAGAAATAACCTATCGGGTAACTTTCTCATTATTACATCTTTAACAGTATTGTTTAAGTCATTTGTGTGTTAGATTGTGTTGGTTGTTTGTTGGATATTGTAAATGACTTAGTTTCTATTTCTTCAACAAATTTACGGATGCTCAGAGAAATGTGTCCAGAGAAATGGGTGTTAAAAGTTGGCGAAGCAGATCTTCGCATGGTGTTTGTGTTTTACTCGATGAGGGCGTTCATCAAATCCGGCAATGATGTAGCTTCAGGTAATTGTGAGATTTGTGCGGTTCCTGCGATTTGCATTTTGATTGCACTGAAGAATACGTGCTTTTGCCTGTGGTCGGTCGACGTAGAGTTTTTGTTTTTACACTTTTTGGGTTTGTATACAGTAGATTATTTCTTGTATATTAATTACAAGCTACGTAGTTCTTTGGCGGATAAGTTAAGTTTCTTGTACTACGATGCACGTTCACTTTAGAGCCGATTCGCGTGGATCATTCTCAAATAATACGCTTGGTCGTACAAAAATCTTTGTCACTTAATTGAAATTAGTAAACGAGTCTCTTTATCCTACCGGCTGTGCCAGAAACAGATTCAGAGCGGGTTTAATAAAAAAACAATAGTCGTTTTATTTTATAAACACTTTATTTAATTCCAAGTATCAGGAAAAGAACTTGAGCCTTAAGATTATCACTTGTTGGACAATGGACTTCACAATTGAAGGGCTTAGCGAAACTACCGCAGTTGATAGTAAACTCAGAACTGACTAAATGTTAAGGGACGTGTTTGCGTTTATATATGTGAGTTGGAAGTCGCTAAAGAACGAAAATGTCTTTAATTAACAGTAAATTTTGTTCCCCTTGTGAAGAGAGAGACTCACTTGAAATTGGGGGTAATTTGAGAATCCTGAGAGAAGTGCGAGAGCAATGACTCGGGTAATAAAACTTTGTGTGAAATCCATTATCCAACTAAGTGATAATCTAACTCTGAATCTGTTTCTATATATATTTAGTGTGCGTGTTCTTGTATTTTATTTTTAATTGTCTGGCTATGAGCAGCCAATATTTAAAATTTACATTGACATTAAAAATAAAAATTTATTATTATTAAGTAAAATTATTTTCAAAAAATAAATATTATTAAAAATATAAAATATTATATTATATTCTGGGGGTATATAAAAAAATTAAAAAAGATAAACCGATTGGTCCAACATTTGTTGCAAGGATAAGTTATTAGTGATTACCAAGCTTCCATAGCAGAGTGCCGTCGGATCAAAATACTTACAAATAAAAATTATAACATATCATAAACACCATCAGTAAACGAAAATTTGACATAACT
The DNA here is from genome assembly GCA_018901795.1 of Drosophila sp. st01m. Lineage (NCBI taxonomy): Eukaryota > Metazoa > Arthropoda > Insecta > Diptera > Drosophilidae > Drosophila > Drosophila sp. st01m. The sequence goes on from JAEIFG010000316.1 coordinate 2,940, forward strand.
GTCCCTCGCAATTATTTCTTGTTTGAGCAGGCTTCTAATACAAAGTGCTGCCAATGCGAAACATATTAAAAGTGACGAATTGTTCATTCTTTTCTTGTTACACTGTGTACACTTTGTATATACAGCAACACGAATACATAACCAAATAAACCTAGTAGACAATATTTCACTAAAAGCAGAGAAGTTGTATTACTATTATTATTATATTATTTTTTTTTAATTTCCTAACTTGTACTCTGCAATTGAAGAAGTCACTCGGGAACGGCATTTGCATTGATCTTATACAGCAAAACTCAAGTGGACGCCCTGGCGTAATACGAAAGTACAAAGTCATCAAAGTCAACAAAAACAAAAAATTAAAAGCCATCGCTCGATTTTTTTTCTCCTCTTTAAAATTGTATCCCCCACCCCCCTCTGAACAATAATAATTAAATCAATAACATTTTTCCCGTTTACTATTGCCATTATTACAGACGGAATCATTAATAACGTCTACAAAAAAAAGATAAAAATAGACACACACTCTTATATATAATGAAACATTTTCAGAGATAGGGTTCAATAAAAAAATAGGAATAGGAATAAAAATAATTGGAAAAAAATAGAGCCTTTGGATTGTCACTTAGTTGGGCAATGGGCTTCTGCAGTTGAAGTTGGGATCTAGTGGAACTACTTCAGTTGGTAGTATACTCAGAACTGAACTAATGAAAGGGGTCGTGATTGCCTTTATATAGGCGAGTTAAAGTCGCCAGAGAGCGAAATGTTTATAAAAGAATTAAACTGTATATTTTGGTTCTCTTGTGAAGAGAGAGTTTCACTTGAAAATAGGGCGTAATTTGAGAATCCTGAGACAAGTGCGTGAGCAATGACTCCGGGTGATAAAATTTTGTTATTTCCGTTGGTTTCCTTAAAACATGATCGAGTTAGAATGCGGGAAGAGTTGTTTATCGTTAGGTTTTCAGAATTGGGGGAGAATTGTTTATCGTTAATATTTGAAGTGGTTGAGGATAATTGTTTGTTATTGATTTAGAATTAGCGGTTTGGGCTCCGTGGGAATAGTACTTTTGAAGTATGAAATATGATACTAGGCATTTGCTTGAATGGTTAAAGTCAATCAAAGGGCTTTCGTTCTTTGATTACAATTCGTAATTAAAATTTGATGTATTTGGTAATTAAATTTATTTGTCATGTATTGGTTCAGTTAATATGTTATCTTTTCCGTCCGGGTATGGTACTATTTCAAATATTGGTGTTTTAATTATGTCTCGGAATTTGGGATATTATCAGAATTTCGTTTGTATCGATTTTAAGCCGGTAGAAGCTTTAATACTAAGAAGTTTTTCGGAATTTACGTGGGTTCATGAATCATGTTTCAAAAGTTTTGGATTAACGATACCTAAGCGTGTCTTTCTAGTCTGTTCGATTCCTTTGTTTATTCAAAAAAATTCCTAAAGGAAAAAATATATTAAACATATAATACATAATACAACATAATATATTAAAAAAATATAATAAACTATAAGAATAATAAAACTAAAAAAAAAAAAATTGATAATATGTACCATACTTCTCTAATCAAAACCTTACACATATGTAGACTAAGAACAAATTGTCATTTCGTAAGCTCTATTTCTGCATGTGCAGTAAGTCTCGCCCATGTATACAAGTACGAGGGACCGGTCATCCCTTTGCAACACGGCGATGTATGGAGAATCAATGACGTTTTAAATTGGCGTACCTCGTCGATCTCGCAAAGATGAACTGGCTGAGAAAATCGCGCGGGAACCGATTGCCTTGGCGGATAAGAGAGCCGAAGCTTTGGTCGACTACTACCTCAATACAGCGATGGAAGGAATCAACAGGCTCTCCCCGGGCGACCGATAAGTGAATCTCGTTCGTTGGACTGTTTAGGGTTTGGATTTCCAGATGGTGCTGACTGGAACGCCGTTTTGGCCGCAGAAGGGATGGCATCGAAGAACAGTGACCTATATACAACTACGACAGTGCTACACAAGGCTATCATCCTATTTAAGCAGGTTTCGGAAGTCATCAGATCTTGCCAGTTGGCTAAGACCGGCATTGTCGACTCAAATTTGCTGGATCATGACGAGATCGAGACCATACTAATGGAAGGGGATAGCTTGCCATCGAGTTCTCCCGCCCATCCATTGTAACCAACGAAACCTTGCTACTTTTTATATATTAGCATTCCCCAAGGTTGCGGCCGAGAATTACCATCTCATGCACCTATTACGACGATTGGAAAGACAAGATTCAAGACGATAATAAGGGATCATCACAAGCTAGCTACAAGTTTAAGCGAGACTTATGCTGTTCAGGGAGACTGCCTCTCCATGGGCAATACTACTGTTTACCGGGAAGAGGAGCTACAGAAACTGGAAGAGAATACCTGTATCCCCCGATTACTGAAGGACGGTCAGGCCGGCTGCTCTTATCAAAGAAATAACCAGCGAGTGGCTAAGCAAATCGACAATGGAATGCTTTACCAAACCAATTTCAACGGAGTACTAATGACAGTTGCGAGGAGCTATTATCTTGTCGGCTCTTTCATCGTACAATCTTACAACGAGACGATATCGGTCGTTGGCCAAATCTACTCCAGCTATTCAATCAGTCATCTCATGGCAATGCGGGTGTACTAAGCCACATAACCAATTACTATCAACTTTCCCTGGAATACGTCCACCAGCTTCATTCGTCACCGAGGCGGTACTTGTTATCCCTATATTTTCAGTTCCTTACTTCCTATGGAGAAAGGTGCCCAATGTCTGCGACATTGAAGCAAAAATATAAGCAATGGGTCAACTCGAGCCAAGCAAGGCTCATTTATCTGCGGAACGTAGATCTTGAAGTGGTAGATCGCAGTCTGGCAGCGCTACAGCGGCAACTCGAAAATTAAAAGTAGCCGCGCTATTTCATTGTCAATTGTTAAAGTTTTGATGAATTGCTGAATTCAACGATTCTCATCATTCTCATTGGAGCGATTGACAAATAAAAGAAGAATTAGAAACAAATAACTAATGTCTTCATGGAATTATTTCTTAGGTACAGTTGAACCAAGTGTCGGCCAGGATCGATCTTCTCCTGGTGACGGCACCTACTTACATGATCTTAAGTAGTCAGACGGAGACACATATAGTCGAGCATGCGTGTTTGCGTGAATCTTACAATAAGTGTGTGCATATGTATGATTCATTTGAGGATTGGCTTTGTCAATTCGATGCCACATTTTAAATTTTGTATGTTGCCTTAAATACCCTGTAGAAGTCAAAAGAATTATTAAGATTTTCAACCTTAAGAACTATGTATCATTAAAAAAACATCGTCATTTATATATACTATAAAATGCCTTGTCCTGATTGACTGACTGATATATCACAGCCATGGTCAAAACACATGTCCTAGAGTCGTGAAGTTATTTTTAAAAATCAGAACACTTTTTAATAGATTTTATTATTTTATTTCCTACTGCAACCTATTTTAAAAAATAATAAGCATTAATTTAAATTGCATTAAATGGAATATCGGTAAGCAAGCATTGAAAACGTTCAATGCGCACACATACACAATTTTAGCGTGAGCGACAGAAAGAGATCCAGAAAGCAAGAGTTAGACTCGACGCAAAAAGAGCTATTGCATTTGTTTTTGTGTTGGCTATCGAAAGTGCGTAATTGCGAGCAAGATCGCAAATATGGCAGCGCGCACATTAGTGCACATAAGATCGAACGAGAAGCCCTTTTTTTTAATTTTCATCTGAAATTTATTTTTGAAAATAAAAAATATTTATTTAAATCGCAAAATTCATGTATATTTGGGCTCATTGCTTTGTCAATTCGATGCCAGCTTTTACATTTTGTTTGTTACCTTAAATACCCTGTAGAAGTCAAAAGAATTACCAAGATTTTACAACCTAAAAACCCAACATATTTCAATTATTTTATCGTCGAATTAGAATTGAGGGCGAATTATTTATCGTTAAGATTTCAAACGGTTGAAGACAATGTTTAATTATTGCTTTAAAATCAGTGATTTGGTTTACGATCCGTGGGAATAGTACTTTTAAAGTATGGGTTGACTTGAAACATTATACTAAACATGTGCGTTAATGACTAAAGTCAATCGAAGGTCTTTCGTTCTTTGATTACAATTTGCACTTAAAATTTAATGTATTTGTATTTAAATTTACTATTTGTATATGAGCTTTACAATAGTGCTCTTTGTTACATTCTAAATTATTTATATATTATATGTGGTTGTGAAGTTTTAAGTGTGGGTGTTGAATGGATATGTTACTTCCCCATCCTTAAGAAAAAACCTGTCCTCATGCGTGAATTGTAGGGTATAATGCAGGAGTATTTACCATGGGTATATTATTCTCCGTCAAAAATAATATTAAAATTGTTAGTCTGTTCAATTCCGTTATTTATAGCTTCTATTACGTAGTTGAGTTTGCTAATTTGCATATTATTTTGAGAAATGTCACTTCATTGTTGTTGTAATTCTTCTTTGTCTTTTAAGGGGATTCTCTGAAATTGGTGTCTATACTGAAATCTTGTCTATTTTCATTTAGTTTGTCAACTTTGTCTATGTTGTTCTGTTGTGTATTAAAGGCAGGGTTCCCTGCAAAGATGAAAATTTCTACTCGTGTTCGACCAGTTGTATTTTTTCTGTTTTGTGGTTGTATACGTAAAGTATTTTCTCAAATTTGGTAAATTAGTTTTCGGAGTCATTCTCTCTTGTTATGATTCGTAATTTTTCATTGACGATTTTATGAAATCTTTCAATATCGGAAATTCCATATTTACTTGTTGTTATGTTTATATTTACTCGCTCGGATTCTAACCAGAGTTTAAGGGCGGTGCACATGAAAGCGAAGTCTTTGTCGGCTTTGTCAAAACATGATAAGAATTGTTTATTATTTACAAAGTAAAAATCCATGACATATTTTTCTCTAGGTTTGAAAGTCTTTGGGGTCGTTTAAAAGTCTAGCTTTGTATTTCTATCTTCGGTTTTAACAATTCTGCAAATTTCACATTCATTTAAAATGTTTTGAATGAGTTTTTGGTAATCGTGGTAATAATAAAGTTTTTTAAATTGAAGTGTGAGTTTTTCTATACCAGGGTGAAATAATTCTTTGTGTTTTGAGAATGATTTCTTTGAATTGGGCGTATGTTTGAATGTCTATTAGTTTAACACTGGTTTTCATGACCTTGGTGAACGACAATAGAATAAGAAAATGACACAATTAATGACATATACAATATAATATACCCACAATGGGTTTAATTGATACTTAAACAGCGGACTCCACTGCAAATGTCATTAGTAAAATCGAATTAACATATGTTGATGAGTTTTTCTATAATATATATGGCATAAACGCCCCTAACAGGGTAAAGCCTGATGCACGATATGCCTCCACGCCTCTCTGTCCTGTGCGCGACTGCGCCAGTTGGTGACACCAAGCGTCGCCAGAACTGCGTCCATCTGGTCTCCCCAACGAGCGCGTGGTCTGCCTCTCCTACGTTGTCCGCCAACTACCGCATCGAAGACAGATCGAGCTGGAGTTGTTGCCTTCATACGAGCTATGTGACCAAGCCAGCGAAGTCGCTGAATATTAATTCGTTTGACTATGTCCACATCGCCGTATAGCTCATACAGCTCGTCAATCCACCTGATACGATAGGTTTCGCCAACGCAAACAGGTCCGAAGATCTTGCGAAGGATTTTCCTCTCGAAGATACCAAGGGCAGCTGCATCTGACTGCGTCACTAAATAACCTTTTTAGTGACATTATGTGTTCATCGAGCGAAGTGGAATAAATTATAAACTAAACAATCTTTATAAATTAAATCTTCTGAAAGGTTGTTCATGCAACGTTTATGAAAAGTTGCTGGTGCATTTTTCAGATAAAAGGGCATACGAGTATATTCGTAATGTCCATGTTTTGTTGAAGATTCCGTTTTGGATATAGACTGTGGGTCCATTTGGATTTGATGGAAACCTTTTGCTAGATCGATGATTGTTAAGTATTGACAACTTCCAAGCTTGTCTAATATTTCATCCATTATTGGAATAGGAAATTTCTCGTCAATGGTTACTTCATTGAGACTGTGAAATTTAGGTTTGCCCGAAGCATCGTCATTCTTTGGGACAATCCAAATGGAGGAACAATATGGAGATTTAGATATCCTAATTAATATTTGTTCTATCATTTCGTTTATCTGTTTGTTAACTTCTTGGTCAAATGCTTGGGGTTATTTGTAGTTTTTTGTAGATAGGGTTTTCGTGTTTTGCATGAATAGAAAACTTAATCCTACTCGATAATGTCAAATTTGCACCTTCCTGATACTGAATATCACCGTATTCGAGCAAAATGTGCGAAAGTTGTTCCGTTTCTTCTGTAGATGTTCTAATTTGAACACATTCGATTTTTGTAATTCATCGTCTATGGCGTAATTAGCAGATATTTTTTTTATTCCTTGATTCAGACGACTTGGGGCACTCATTAGTAGCCTTGGACTCATCTGATTTTAAGTGGAGCTTCCGCAAAATTTTTTGGAGGGTTTTCTCCTTTTTTGGTGACTTTAGAGGGGCTTCCTCTGGATTAGATGACTTGCGGCACTCATTGGCAATCTGTTTGAATGTGGTCGTACCACATTTTGAATGGATAGCCATTAATAATGACTGTTTGTGTTGAATAGTCAATTTGGGTGTTAGTTGACTCTAAGTAACTTCTACTTAATTGTAAATCATATTTTTCTGAGAAATTATAAACGTAGAATGTTTGCTTAGTGGGACAAAGGTTGCTTGAATGTAACAAAACGCTTTGTTTTAGAGTTATAGTGCCATTGATAGTATGGACTTTTATGTTTGAGGGTTTTGTAGGAAAGTTAAAGAATTTTTGTTTAATGAAATTTGATCGGTCGATGCCTTGGTCGTGAGATTGTTTATGTGCTGAGTTGGCGTTGGTTGTGGCTCTGCCTGACTGCCTTTATTTGGGTTTGTATGTGTGTTTAGTTGTATAAGTTGTATACTCCCCTTTTCCTTGATCGAATTATGTCCTCGAATTCAAATATAAACGTATAGGGCACCTAATAAAATAATTACAGTAATTATAGCATACAAAATTATTTCATGCCTATTCGATTTCTTAACATAACCTTAACATTGATTTAAAATTAGTAGTTTGCATAATTATTTCTTTTATTGTAATTGTGTCATTATTAATTTGTATTCCACATTGATTTACTTGAATTATCTGATTTCCTCCAACAGAATAAGGTGATACCTTACAATCTGTAAATATTTGCGTTTGAATTAATTTATAAATAACTAGAGGGCCCGCATTTGCGTCCTTGCATTGCTCGGACGCAGATCCCCACTTAAATTATCAGGAATATTTATATTAAAATGTTTATAAAAATATTATTATTTAAATTATTTCGTCATCTGCACACCACTAAAGAGGTAAAATGCATATTTTCATTTATCGCCCTTTACAAATGATACAATCTACTATGTCATCAAGACTTAAGGCATGATACAGCTTCGTCATTCATGTGTTTCTATTTACTTTTAATTTTATTTATTTTTTAATATATTTATTGCAGACGCCAGAACTAGCGGCTGAAATGCCGACATACGATTATTGCTTTGATGCAAAAATTCGCTGAAATTTTTACCGTGGCACACGCTGTTGTAGCGCTTGGGCTTAATCGAAGAACGTCGCAACGCTTAGTCGACGACCAGGCTGTTGAACCGACAGCCGAATTGAACAAGAAAATAAAAAATTTTCCTAGAATTATTGTTTTTGCTAGAATAATTGCCTTTCAAACTCTGCAACAGAACTTGGGTAGTGCTTGGTTAGGTGTCAGAGGAGTCGCGACGTCCGAACTGCAGAATCGTCTTGAATTCATTAGAATTATTTCTGACGAAAACTAAAACTAATATGAATGTTTTATGAACTTGTATATTTTGTGAATGTTCAAATCATAAAGTAAGCGAACTATTCGACCAATATGACGTCGGCACCTCACACTGCCATATAGAGGATAGCGTGTGAACAAATAGAACACGGCGAACAATACAACTGCTAATTGAAAACTTCGTTGCGGATGGGCATAGGCGCCTGTTTCATTCATGAGTCTAGTTGGCCCTTTATTGAACGTTGCGAGTGGGCAAGACGCCTATTTCACCCGTGAACCTAGTTGGCTCTTTATTTATGTATTCATGTACATACATATGTATGTAGCTAGACGACACTTTATTTTGCCATATCCAACACATACTTTGTTATTAAAACTCTCCCGATCTGCATTGCGTGGGGTTTTCGTTCGAATCCGGCTACGCCAGTTACCAACCGTGGTTTGGTGGAGTAACAATGTTTCAACTAAACTCATATCTTGTCTCATGTCTGTTGCTCCCTCTAGTCACCGAGGGACCGCACGCGACGGGTAGCTGCGGATGTTGTGCAGATCCCGCTATGTCGTGCTCCTCCTTCGGGCTGGGCCGGTGAAGTCCCGCTGCTCGTTCAGAGCTTAGATCCAGCGGTGTACGAGACGGCGGTGACATCCCGCTGCCATTCAGAGCTGAGATCCAGCAGTGTACGAGACGCCGGTTATCCAACGACGCACAATACGTTGCATCTCCGTGCCGCTCCCTCGTTGCTGATGCCGGAGACGCGCGAGACGCCAGCGACTCCGTGTCAGTCGCTCGGTGCTAGCTAGCTGTGAAGCATCAGCAACTCGGCGCCGCTCGCTCAGTGTTGAACACGATATAGTATCCTGATGCGCCGCGTTGCCAGTGATGGCAACGTCAGCGGTGCTCCAAGTCGCCGCCGTCCCAGGTGCGTGAGTACGTGTTGTGATTGCCCGTAGATGCATCGGAAGAAGCAAGGGGCGCCTCCATTAAGCCACTTCAGTGGTTTCACAAAAGCATAATTCAACGGCGTTTCTTCCCAATTGCCACATAGCTGCCACAAATTCTGTGGTACACCAACAAAGGCCATTTAACATCTGAGGAGCTGTGGCAGGGTCTCCTCTCCTGACCTGATACCAGAAATCGCCGTTCCACCAACATCCTTCACATCAAGACGAATCCTTATCAGCATCTGAAAATACAAAAAACATTAATTACAACATGTTTAAAAATGTACAAAAATCTTAAATTAAAGCAAAAAAAGCACTTCGGAGCCTCCCTGATCCAAATCTACAGCTTACCGCAAAATGTGGCATGCAAAATCTGTTATGTCAGCGGCTCATCCTCGTAGAGCAGTTCCAGCACCAGGAGAACCAAGGGGCGCCTCCATCAAGCCACTTCAGTGGCATATGAAAATGGAAAAGAAATTAATTATAATATGTTACAAAATTTACAAAAAATCCTAAATTAAAGAAAAAAATCGACATAGTCAGCACCAAATCCTGGGTGAGCAGCAGCCGCAACTTCGCACTGGATATGCCATTTATCCATTCCACCAACATCTTGGCAGCCATTTTGTTTCTATTAAGCAATCATAAAGACAAAGATTTGTCAATTGTCATTCGGCTGCCGTTCGGCCAGTGGGAATCCACCACAGGCAAGAAATATCTGAAAGGCAACTGGCAGTGCCTCCTTTCTAGACCAGCAACAAATTTTCTCCGAGTCTGTAACATCCTTGGCGTCCATGGTCATCCTTTGGACATAATTTCCAACTATCGTTTATGCTTTTACAGGTCCAATTTGACGCTTACCTGCCATAAAGCTTCTCCAACTTTCCGGCATCTTTCCTGATGTAACCTCCGATGATCCGGTCACCACTAAATCCGGCCAAGGTTCAGGTGGCAACTCTGCCGGCAGACAGCGGCGTGGGACCCTCGCCACGCATTTGTGCAGCAATTCTGGCCAGGAAGCTTCCATATTGCTCCAAGCCAGAATCAGTCATGGGTCACCCCGACTGCAGCGTCGGAAATATGTCCTGCGAGGAACCGCCAGCGGCACCCAATCCAATCCATTTGGGTCAAATGGTTGCCACTAATCCTGGCCAGAATCTGTAATGGGTCACCTATGACATTTAACTGCAGATTGGGATATGTTCCTGTTCCAGTGCAGCAATCCTGGCCAGGCTTCGTCCACTTCGGCCAAGCTATGGCCACTAATCCTATCCAGAAATGGTCATGGTGTCACCCATGAAAGTCGACTGCTGATGTGCATCCATCTTGGTCCATCCTGGGCTATATGGCCGCCACTAATCCTGTCCAGAATCGGTCTTGGTTCACCCACGACGGGGGATCTGCTCTTCGTTCCCTTTTTAGCCCATTCTAATCCTTGTCAGAATCGGTCACGAATGAATCGGACATGAACCCTAATTCTGACCAAAACTCCCACAATAAAGCAAAAATGGATTCTGTAGCTGCTTTTGGACTTTAGGGAGCTGCATCCAGACACAGCAATTACGGCCAATTTGAGCAACGGCAGCTGCAACGGCAAATATTTCCTTGAAGAATCTGGATCCTTATTCCAGCATCCATGTGGTATCAAAGCTCCGTAGTCATGCAGTCATACACAGGATTCCTGAAATTGCTAGGAGAAAATGGGGAAATGGGGTCGACAAGATCATTTGCCACCGTGCTCGGGTGGGCGGTAAGTTTGTGGGCATAACGGCTGCTGTGGAAGTTTATTTAGTCTCCCAGTGGGACAACTTTTAAGTCCCTTTCAATGAGTAGGTTGCTCACATACCAGGGTAGCCCAGATTGCAAAAACAAGGCCGAAGATGGCCAATAATATTTTTCTTGGATATCTACTTATTTGAGTATCAGAACGCAAAGAGTTAGTTTCAAAACTTCATTTTAAAAGTCCATCAAAGCTTCGTCTGGAGTACCGCAAGGCATTATCTGGAAATGCGTTAATGATACTGAAAGCTCAGTAAATGATTTAGGTATAATCCTGGTTTGATGTTTCGGTCAATAAAGCAATGGGAGTTCTTGGGATCATTAAGTGTTTGTCCAAGGAATTTGATGACCCTTATATTACTAGACTCTTATATACATCTCTTGTTCGTCCGATTCTTGAGTATGGGTCATGCATTTAGTCCCCTCAATACGAATCACATCATGTCAGAATAGAATCAGTTCAAAACAATCTCAATAATCGTAGAATTATGCTTGGAGTAATGTTCGTTCATAAATTACTACGGGGTCAAGTTGGCTCAGTTAGTTTATTGGACGAAATAACTTTTAACATGCCTTGTTCGTCCGATTCTTGAGTATTTGGTCCCCTCAATACGAATCACATCATGTCAGAATAGAATCAGTTCAAAACAATCCCTTATCCTTCTTATTCTTGTAGACTCCGTTTAATTAATATTCCCTCTCTCACTAATCGTAGAATTATGCTTGGAGTAATCTTCGTTCATAACTTACTACTGGGTCAAGTTTACTCAGTTTATTGGACGAAATAACTTTTAACATACCTTTTTAGACCTACTCGTAACTTTAACCCCTTATATCTTCAGCATTGCACCACTAATTGGGCTTTGCATGAACCTTTTCTTATTATGTGTGCTGACTATAACAATCTGTACCGTACGATTATAGTTTGGAGTGTGCTTCACTTACTATTAAGGCCTCTATATTATTTTATATTACTAATCTAACTAACTAATATTTCTGAAATTCTACCTTGGTCTGATTGGGTTTTATCTGGGTTTTTCCCAATCCGTGCAACAAATGTTGGACCAATTTATTTATCATTTTAAATTTATTATATATCCCCAGAATATATTATAAAATTTTATATTTTAAAATATTAATTTTAAAAGATAGTTTTATTTATTATTAATGAATTTTATTTTTTGTAATGTAAATATAAATTTTAAATGTCGGCTGCTTATAGCCTGACTATAAATAAATAAATAAATCCGTAAGCGAATTAAAGTAACTTCAAAAATTTACACTTTATTTTCGATTAGTCAAGAAGTTTATATTTTACATCACATAATAACGCAACACCTCGTAAAATCCAATGATCTGGCGGCTTATTAGACTGTAACCATAATGGACAAATGTAGTTCAAGTCCGTTCGATAAATTTTTTTTATAGACAGGACAGGTATATAGTTTTGGATTTTTTGCTGCAGTCGAGTAGATTGCATAAATATGCACAACTGGCATAAGTGTGAACAAAACTTTGTTGGTGGACTCTACCAAACGCGATGTTCGTCTATCCCATCCAGCACCGTCTACATATAAGCCATGTACAAAAACTCCTTCCTTAGGTGATTTTTGCACTCCTCAGGACCTACTTTAAGTGCATCATTGTGCATTGTTACTTGATCTAAGGCCCATCCTTGATGTGCGCGAGCCACTTCTTGACGCATAGCAGTCAGAAAACCTTGGGGATTAAAAACCCTGACATCCAAAAAACAACTGGACGAGATCCAAAGCACCAATTGTAAAACTGCAGATGACGATCAATAAGCTCTGTAAACCAAAAGCCTAAACTGGATGAAACCCAACTGCCCCGTTTAAACATGGTCGGTACTCGAGCGTTAAAAATATTGTCGAGGGCATCTCTTAAGTTCTCGCTCATTATAATAGTTCCTTCAACAGCAAGTAGCAGATCCTTGAACGTGGATCGCACTAGCAATATTATCTAAAGAAAATTTGTTTATTATATTTATTATTAATAAGATATTTAAGTATCTTACTCTTTGCATTCTGTCAATCTCCTGTCGAAGGAATATATTCATTGAGCTTGTAGCTCCTGCAGCATTAAGGACTTGCTTAACGTCGAATAAGTCGAATGGTGAAGGCGTTTTACTTAGCATTTCTCGAACTTGACGTGCAACTCGATCCTCGCGCGTTTCAGAACTACCGCTAGAGGATTCTATTAAAAAATTTAGTGGGAGTTTTTTATATTAAAAACCATAAAAATTTACCTTTAGGTTGAATAGACATAATTTCTTCTAAGATATTTCGCATTGAGTTTGTTTGATAAGTTATTTCGGCATTGGAATTAAAGCCATATACCTGTGGAGGATCCACATTAAACATATTGTCAATGGCGGTCAAATATGCTTCGCGTTCCTTAAAACTGAACACGATGTATCCTTTGAAAAACTGAAAGCTGTCATCGAAGAGACCATCATGAAACCAAACACGTGTAAAAGTATTAAGAAGCCGCTTGTCATAGTCATCAGTTACACGCCCACCATATTGCACTTCTCCCAGCATGTAACGTACGGTAACCCAACTAATACCTTTTCCGGGTTCTAGGTCATCTAAGTGGTTTTGTACAAATAAACAACTAGCATACCAATCAGAAGAATTAAATTCGTAAGGGATATTCCATCCAAGAGGGCCAAATTTTCGGCGTTCTTGTACTACAGTGTGTAGAAAAGATATGGAGTAAACAAGAGATAAATAAAAAGGTGACTGTGAATAGTCTAGAAAATCTTGTGACAAATTAGTATATGTTCGTTTGAGTCCCGCACGTATTCCAGCCGGCGGCTCATTTGTATATTTAAGTGACATCTGTAATAGCGTTATTGGAAACATTGGGTGAGGCTCTGTCGTTATCCATATACGAAATCCAGAATTTATATTATGTAAATTTTGTCGTTCAAGTTCAAGAATTTGTAACATTAGTTCATTCATGTAATCCAAGCCTAAATGACAATTTTGCAAAAGCACCCATCCACCTTCTTCTATGCATGTCGATATTAATTTGCGTGCATGTATCTCTTGACCCTGGCCCATTGATATTGGGTGGCACTTGAGTTCATTCTTTTTAGCTAATAACTCAATATTAGATGAAGGATCTGAGCCCAAAGATAGAAAACAAATCATTGGAACTAACTCTCGACTTTCTGACAAAAGTTCCTCAAAATTGAGAACAACTGGTTCCGCAAAACGTTCTCCTAATGAATGCGATATATACTTTCGGCTTTGGGCAATAGTCCGATCCATACACCAGGACCGTATAAGTAACATCTTTCGAAAGGGATCAAGTGAATTGTATCCATCCGGTATAATTTCATTTTCTGGAGAGTCTTTTTGAACCATATAAACCATGCACGCTCATTTCCACTTACTTTACTGAGTATATTAATAAAAAGGTGAAAGATTGACAAGTTGAACCAGATTTAGCCAAGTCTCATCTGTTACCCACCGAAATGGAACCGGCGGGCAGTCGTTTAGATTTATGGCTGCTCCTCCTTTAATAAAGGTCTGGAATTCATCAAATGTAATAAGCTCTAATTGTCGGTCTATACTCAATGCCATAAGAAGCACAAAAAGATATTTATCTTTTCATAAAAGGCCCCGAGACTTATAGCGGTAAATTTCCAAGGTTAAATAGTTTATAATTCGTTTAATTCGCTTTTGAGTTATGTGTGTTTTTGCAGAGTTATGCATTGATGCATCAAATCGATCTAGAAACTGGACTAATGATGTTTGATACATGTTATTAACCATTGTCATACTACAAACGAGAAAGTATAAGACGCTACCCGAGTAGCAACAACGATATTCTTCGCGCGCAGCATTTATCTTTCCTTCTGTGACTTTAGCTACCTCAATTTTTTCTTTCACATCAATAGCAGTATTCTTACTTGTATTCAGCACCTCAATTACTGTTACATCATCAAGTAGACTTCCTTGAGTTGTAGATAGTTTATGTAACAAATTTGCTTCTAGTTCTTTCATTTTTTCATGTTGATAGTTACTGTCTCTACTAATTGTACACGTTCATCTTCCAGCTCTTTTCGCTCCGTTAGTATAACACGACCTAATAATTGATCTTCTAATCCACGCATGGTAACAGTAAAATCAATAATAGAGGTTCGAGCAAATATTTCCGGAGTATAAGCTGGATTAGGTAGCTTGGTTGTTATATAACACCTAAATTCTGGATTCCAATCAACTTCTTTATCCCCTATTTTAACTTTAAATTGTGTGCCCACTTTAAGTAAGTTACGATCTAATAAGTTATCCAAACAGGGATCCAACTCCTCTGCCACATCTTCAATAATGATTGGTACGCCAAAGTTAACTGAGTCTTCAAGGTGGTTACGAAAATATTTGTTATTGAGGGTAGTTATAATTAAATTATTTTGTTTTTCCATGTTTTTTATCCAAACTTTGCCCTGGGACTGGGGGTCAATTAGGAGTGGAAATCGCCTTGCTTTGGTGGCAACTATTCCATTCTGTATAGACAATTCATCCGTCGGAAGACCTTGAATATTCCATTCTCCAATTTGAGATCGATCAGTTAGATTCTCTATTACGTTAACGTTTGCCGAAATCGGAATCATTTTTTCAATAATTTGTTTAGTCCAAATACTTATAAAGTAGCTCCGAAACTCTTGGTTGAATGGACCAGTATATGAGAGAAATGCAGTGAGCAATACAACATCGCCAACTAATCGCTCTGTTTCACTTTTAAATGATGCAATTTGTTCAGTCCATCTTACTTTCTCACCAACTAAGCCACCAATAAGAGCAGTAGCCGCATCCATTTTATCTTGACATTTCTTTGCTTCTGTTAAAACTGTTTGTTTTTTTAGAAACAGCCTCTTCTAGAGTACGCTGCACGTCAGCCAATTCATGTTCTTTTTGTTGAAGTAATTCTTCAGCTTCCCGCAAATCGTCAGATGCTCTTTGGTATTTAGCTTCTTGAACTGCTAGATTGGCTTTTAATGGAAGTACCTCTTTATTAACTTCAAAATATTTTGCCATAGCCATAGTCCAGGATAAAAGACCAGCAACATTTCCACAAGCTACCTTTGCAGCATCAAATGTATATTGACTGCAGATGAAATGTTTATATTCTTAATATATAGTTATTAGACAGAACAAAATTACTACTACATACTACTACATATACATACTACTACATATACATATACTACATATACATACTACTACACTACTACAACTATACTACATCTACATACTACAACTACTACTACAACTACTACTACAACTACTACTACAACTACTACTACAACTACTACTACAACTACTACTACTACTACTACAACTACTACTACAACTACTACTACAACTACAACTACTACTACATACTACTACAACTACTACTACAAACTACTACTACAACTACTACTACTACAATTCTTAGAAATTAATTCTTAATACGTTGTTTAATCTATCTATATGATAGACCAAATAGCACGGCTTTAAACAGAAATAAAACAAAACAAAACAAAAGAAAATGCTATGAAATACAAATTATTTAAGCAGTAAAAATTGGAAAAATTTTAGAGCTCTCTTGATGAATCACAGTGCGTGCGTTTATTTCTTTAACGGTAAAAGCAAAACATAAACAATGCCACTCAAGCCAGGTGGCAACCTTTCAATGCTCTTTCTCACAGTAATCGATAAAACGATCAAAATTTGTTTTCGTTTATTTTATTAATTTTAAATTGGAAAACAATAATATAGCTTACCCTAAATTTTACAAAAATATTTTGTTTCATTTATCATTTTTCGCCATTCTTCAAAATAATGGCGCATATAGAAACATAAACAATGCCACTCAAGCCAGGTGACATCGTTTCAATGCTCTTTCTCATAGTAATCGATGAAACGATTAAAAGTTGTTTTCGTTTATTTTATTAATTTTTAATTGGAAAAACAATAATATAGATTGCACTAAATTTTAGAAAAATATTTTTGCATTTATCGCCATTCTTCAACATAGTGGCTCCATCTATTTTTAATGGCGACAATTGACGATAAGACCATAATTCGGCATTTTAATTAATTTTAAATTAATATTTTTTATTTTCAAAAATAAATTACAGATGAAAATTTAAAAAGGGTTTCTATTTAGATCTTTTATGCAGTGGTGTGCGCGTTGCCAACTCATTTAATTCAGTATCAACACGAATATGAGTTGAGTAAATTCAAGCAGCTTTATTATGTATGAATGACAAAGAATGCAATATAAATTACTGCTTCGTTCACGGGAACAAAACAACAACATTCGCGACTTTGCTCCCACAGGAGCGAACACATGGCTTTGCCGAGTCTCGAGCTAGAGAGCAAGATCTGGCACTCTTTCAGTTGCTCACGCTAAAATTGTGTTTGTATGCGTACACACGCATTGTACGTTTTTAATGCTTTCTTAGCGAGCTTGCATTTAATGCAATTTAATTAAACGTTTTTTATTTTATAAAATAGGTTACAGATGGAATTAAAAAATGAAAATACCCATACGAATCTAGAAAAATTATTGATACAGAACATAAATATGTTCCCTTTTTCAATGTATTGAACTTCAATTTATATTTTTAAATTCATTTGATTTAGGTAAATAATAAAATAATATATTTCTATCTTTACATTAAACAATTTTTTTTTTTCAATAGAAGAAATTGCTTATTTACTAACAAATGGTTAAAGAAAACAGTCCTGGCTTTATTTTTTTATGGCAATTTATTTATTTATTTATTGTCTGGCTATGAGCAGCATTTTAGATTTATATTTACATTACAAAAAATTAAAAAAAAAATAAAATAAAGTAATTAACACTTTTTTTAGTGCAAAGGTAGTTGGTGTCTACACTGAAATCTTGTCAATTTTCATTTTGTTTATCGATTTTGTCAACTCTGATTCTAACCAGATTTTAAGTGCGGTGCACATGAAGGCGGAGTATTAGTTGGCTTTGATTTCTAAGGGTTTACCCATGTCGTTGCATATGCTTAGAATAGCTCTTTTAGCTTCAAGCCAATCCCTACTATTATTAACCCGATTACAAAAACTTATTCAAAACTTTATAAATGTGAAATCTGCAACATCGCTAAAACTGAACACAGAAAAACAAAGTTAGCTTTTGAAACGACCCAAGAGACCTTTAAACCCCAGGAAAAAAAAATTAAATTTATTAAAAATTAAAAAAAATTTTTGAAAAAAAAATTTTGTATGGTTATTTAAAAAAAAAAAACAAAAAAACCACCTTTTTTTTTTTTTTTTTATTTATCTGCACGTAGGACGAGGAATATACTACGGATCTTATTTATTTACACCAACATGAATAGTTGGGGTAATTATTCTATTCTTAGTTATAGGAACTGCTTTTATAGGTTATGTTTTACCTTGAGGACAAATATCATTTTGAGGAGCTACAGTAATTACTAATTTATTATCAGCCGTCCCTTACTTAGGAATTGATTTAGTACAATGAGTATGAGGAGGATTCGCAGTTGATAACGCCACACTTACACGATTTTTCACTTTTCATTTTATTTTACCTTTTATTGTATTAGCTATAACTATAATTCATTTATTATTTTTACATCAAACTGGGTCTAACAATCCTATAGGATTAAACTCTAATATTGACAAAATTCCATTTCACCCTTATTTTACTTATAAGGATATTGTCGGATTTATTGTAATATTTTTTATTTTAATTGCTCTTGTCCTTATTAGACCAAATTTATTAGGAGACCCTGATAATTTTATCCCAGCTAACCCATTAGTAACACCAGCCCATATTCAACCTGAATGATATTTTTTATTTGCTTATGCTATTCTTCGGTCTATTCCCAATAAACTTGGAGGTGTAATTGCCTTAATTCTTTCTATTGCAATTTTAATAATTCTCCCCTTTTATAATTTAAGAAAATTCCGAGGTAATCAATTTTATCCTATCAATCAAATTTTATTTTGAGTTATAGTAGTTACAGTAATTTTATTAACATGAATTGGAGCTCGACCAGTAGAAGAACCTTATGTACTAATTGGACAAATTTTAACAGTTATTTATTTTTTATATTATCTAATTAACCCTCTTGTTAATAAATGATGAGATAATTTACTAAACTAGTTAATGAGCTTGAATAAGCATATGTTTTGAAAACATAAGATAGAAAATAATTTTCTATTAACTTTACTAAATAAAATTCATAACAATAAAGAAAATAATAAAATTTTAAATCCAATAAAAAATATTAAATAATTTAACGAAAAAGATAAAAAACATTTTCAAGCTAAATATATTAATTTATCATACCGAAATCGAGGTAAAGTACCCCGAACTCAAATAAATATAAACGAAATAAATATTAATTTTAAATAAAATAATAAATTAAAAACATCACAACCTAAAAAAATTACACAAAATAATATACTTATAAATAAAATTCTCGCATATTCTGCTAAAAAAATTAAAGCAAACCCTCCTCTTCTATACTCCACATTAAATCCAGAAACTAACTCAGATTCTCCTTCGGCAAAATCAAAAGGAGTACGATTAGTTTCAGCTAATGAAATAGTTAACCAAACTAAAGCTATTGGAAACAAAATTACTAAAAATCACATATAAATTTGATAATAATAAAAATTTAAAAAATTATAACCTCCGATTAATAAAATAAATGATAATAAAATTAAAGCTAATCTAACTTCATAAGAAATAGTTTGAGCCACCGCTCGAAGACCCCCTAATAAAGCATAATTAGAATTAGAAGATCATCCAGCCACTATAACAGTATAAACCCCCAAACTTGTACAACATAAAAAAAATAAACCACCTAAATTAAATGAATATAACTTAACAAAAAATGGTATACATATTCAAACAATTAAAGATAAAAATAAAGATAAAATTGGAGAAATATAATAACTTAAATAATTTGATAATAATGGATAAGTTTGTTCCTTTGTAAATAATTTAATCGCATCACAAAAAGGTTGAGGAATTCCTATTAATCCAACTTTATTAGGACCCTTACGAATTTGAATATAACCTAAAACTTTTCGTTCTAATAACGTTAAAAATGCTACTCTAACCAATACACAAATAATTAATAATAAACTCCCTACTAAAGACAAAATTAATTCTATATAAAACAAGTACTATTTGTAATAAAAATTACATAAATAAATTCTAAATTTATTGCACTAATCTGCCAAAATAGCTTTAATTATTAATAATATTCTTTTTTAAAATATAATTATTTTAATATTTGGTCCTTTCGTACTAAAATATTATAATTAACTAAAGATAGAAACCAACCTGGCTTACGCCGGTTTGAACTCAGATCATGTAAGAATTTAAAAGTCGAACAGACTTAAAATTTGAACGGCTACACCCAAAATTATATCTTAATCCAACATCGAGGTCGCAATCTTTTTTATCGATATGAACTCTCCAAAAAAATTACGCTGTTATCCCTAAAGTAACTTAAATTTTTAATCATTATTAATGGATCAATTACTCATAAATTAATGGTTTTAAAAATTAAAAGTTTTTTAAATTTTAATATCACCCCAATAAAATATTTTTATTTATTAAAATTAAATTAATCTTAAAAATTAAAATAAACAAAATATAAAGATTTATAGGGTCTTCTCGTCTTTTAATAAAATTTTAGCTTTTTGACTAAAAAATAAAATTCTATAAAAAATTAAAATGAAACAGTTAATATCTCGTCCAACCATTCATTCCAGCCTTCAATTAAAAGACTAATGATTATGCTACCTTTGCACAGTTAAAATACTGCGGCCATTTAAATAATTTCAGTGGGCAGGTTAGACTTTAAATTTAATTCAAAAAGACATGTTTTTGTTAAACAGGCGAATATTATTTTTGCCGAATTCTTTACTTTAACTTATCATTTAAATTTATTTTACAATAAAATATACTAATTTTATCATTATTAATTAATTGAAAAAATTAAAATTAATATTTCAATAAATTATTAAAATTTAATAAATAATTTATTTTATAAAATAAATTATAACATATTTATTAATAATTGCTAATTCTAAGCATATATTTATTAAATTTATTTATTATTTTTAAAAATTTATTTTATAGCTTATCCCATAAAATATTAAAATTATAAATTATTTAACTAATAAAATTTTTTAAATAAATTTATAATTTCTAAATTAAATTTATTTCTTGAAAAACTAGATACCTTTAAAAACGAATAACATTTCATTTCTAATATAATATGAAAAATAATTTTGTTACATTAACTTTTATATTATATTAACTCTTTTAAAATCGAGAGAAAATATTTTTAAATATTTTTTATTTAATAAACACTGATACACAAGGTACAATAAATTAAATTTTCTTTTTTAATAAAAATTTTTCAAATTATTTCAATTTTCTTTTACAATACTATTAAACTATAATTAAATTTATTTTTTCTTTAAACAATACTAAAACTTTAAAATTTATAATTATTTTTAATATTAAAAAACTAAATAAAAAAAATTAATAAATACAATTTAATCAATTTATATTGATTTGCACAAAAATCTTTTCAATGTAAATGAAATGCTTTACTTAATAAGCTTTAAATTGTCATTCTAGATACACTTTCCAGTACATCTACTATGTTACGACTTATCTTACCTTAATAATAAGAGCGACGGGCGATGTGTACATATTTTAGAGCTAAAATCAAATTATTTATCTTTATAATTTTACTACCAAATCCACCTTCAAAAATTTTTTCATAATTTAATTCGTTTAAATAAATTTATTGTAACCCATTATTACTTAAATATAAGCTACACCTTGATCTGATATAAATTTTAATAAAAATTATTGAATATTATTATTCTTATAAAATATTCTGATAACGACGGTATATAAACTGAATACAAATTTAAGTTAGGTCCATCGTGGATTATCGATTACAAAACAGGTTCCTCTGGATAGACTAAAATACCGCCAAATTTTTTAAGTTTCAAGAACATAACTATTACTACTTAAATATATTAATTTACATTTTAAATAATAGGGTATCTAATCCTAGTTTTTTATTAAAATTTTCAAGCTTCAATTAATTTTTTTATAAAAATTTAAATTTAAAATTTCACTTAATAAATTTAATTAAATTTACAATTTTATCAATTTAACTTCTACTGAAAAAATTTATTTGTATAATTAGTGTAACCGCGATTGCTGGCACCAATTTTATCTATACTCTTTAATATTGCTATTTCTAAATTTCTTTAATTAATAAAATTAATTACTGCGGATTTAAAAAATGTAAAAATTTTTAAAATTAATACAAATTCTCACAAAAATTTACATATAAATCAAATTAACAACAAATTTTTAAGCCAAAATAAAACTTTTAAAATTTATTTATAAAAAATTTAAAAATTTAATTTTTAATATATTAATTTTAAAATAATTAATTTTATTAAAAAATTAAATTTAAATAAATATAAATGTTAATAATTTTTTAAAATCACTTAATCTGAAAAATTTTAACCCCTAAATAAAATGTAATTTATTAATTAAATAAATATAATTTAATTTAAAATAAAACTATAATTTATCATTTAAATTAATTTAATTAAAATAAATAATCCCCTAATAATATAGTTTTCATCTTATAAAAAAAATTAAATTTAATTTATTTTATTTTTTTTACTTATTTATAATTTTATTTTATTTAACTTACAAAAATAATTTTTTATAAAATTTTTACAAAATAATTCATTTTAGTAAAAAATAATTTCAATATTTTTACAAACTTAATATTTTTAAAAAATCACAATTTCAAATAAATTTATACTAATAAAATAAAAAAATTATTAATTAAATCTATTTAAATAATTAAATTTAATTTTTTAAAAAATCTTTATAAAAATAATTTTTAATATCATAAAAAAATCAAAATATATACATAAATAATTATAAGTAATTAATGTACATTTAACCTCTATTAAAAAATCTTTCACCTTTTTTTTTTTTTTTTTTTGCAATTTATGAAAATTTAGCTACAAAGAGAATATAGTTATTTTTATAAATTAAAAAAAAAAAAAAAAAAATTTTTAGTATACTAAGTCAAGATTAATAGATAATATATATATATATAAATATTTAATATATCATAATATGGTTAACAATTCTAAAAAAAAATTTCGCAATCCAAAAATAATTACCAGTATGGTGAATACTAATCTATATTTTAATGTTTTATCTAATGTTTCTTCTGATTTATATAAATTACTATAATTTTTTTAAATTATTATATATTTATATATTTATATATTGTTGAAGATTTATTGATTTATATATATCTATATAGAGAAATTTAATTACTTAAAAATAATTCATAATTATTTTTTTTAAACTACTAAAATGTATTATTAAAATAAAATTAATACTATTTTTTTTTTCTGTAAAAATTCAAAAAATTAACAGTAAATAAATAAAAAAAAAAAAAAAAAAAAAAAAAAAAAAGGAATTTTTTAGCAAAAATGAATTGCCTGATAAAAGGATTACCTTGATAGGGTAAATCATGCAGTTTTCTGCATTCATTAGCGTGTTTTCTTGTAAAAATTATAAAGAAATTATATTTAATAGGATTAAACTATTTCTAAAAGTATCAAAAACTTTTGTGCATCATACACCAAAATATATAATTTATTCTAAAAAGATAAGCTAATTAAGCTATTGGGTTCATACCCCACTTATAAAGGTTTTAATCCTTTTCTTTTTAATTTTTAATAATTCTTCAAAAATTTTATTTTTAATAGTAATAATTACAGGAACATTAATTACAGTAACTTCTAATTCTTGGTTAGGAGCTTGAATAGGTTTAGAAATTAATTTATTATCTTTTATCCCCCTAATAAGAGATAGTAATAATTTAAAATCTACTGAGTCTTCATTAAAATATTTTTTAACCCAAGCTTTAGCTTCAACTGTGTTATTATTTGCTGTAATTTTAATAATATTAAAAAATAATATAAATAACGAAATTAATGATTCATTTATTTCGATAATTTTAATATCAACTTTATTAATAAAAAGAGGAGCAGCTCCATTTCATTTTTGATTCCCTAATTTAAACTATGTATGACAATTGGCGCTCTGAATTTCCAGCTGATCGGTGCATTCTTGGACACCAAAGAAAGCATTTGTCTGCCCAACCAGCTGCTGTATTGTTGCATCCACATCTGTAGCTATAGATTGTGAAGCACCTGCCTGCTGCACTTGCGCTTCACGACCCTCTCGATGTCGTCCAAGTTCGTTTTCCTTGTCCTGACGCTTTTGCTCCTCCTGACGCTCAATTTTCTTCTGCTGTTGCTGAGGTTTCTGCTTTATCTCCTCGGCCAGACGCTTGGCTGACTCTTGTACGCTGAGTTCCTTGCGCAATTCACTCAGTTGATCATTTCTCTCATGCAAATTAACATGGCAAGCTTCTAGTTGCATCTTTGCTGCTCTGTTTTCAACATCGACTCGATTTCTGTTAACTGCTTGTCCGTAATGCTACAAGCGTATTTTAGTCGCTGGAAGTTATCTGTGAGCTACTTCACTTCTGCTTGCAATACTAAAGTGTCTTCTCCGGCTGTGGCATTTCTTTGGCGCTCCACTTGAAGCTCTCGCTGTAGACGCCTCTGCTCTAATCCATCGCAACGCAATTGAGTCTGGTGCAGTTTCTGGCGTAACTCTGTTGCCTCCTGCTCGAGCCTGTGAACATTTGCCAAATGCTCAATTATCTCTGACTTGCACTTCATACGATCCCGCTCGGCCTTCTCCCACATGCGATGCTCCTTCAATACATCCCTTTTGCTGATTGCCAATTCTCCTTTCAGTTCCCCTATACGAACATTTCCTAGGCGAAACTCTTCCTGGGCAAATTCCAGCGAGCGTTGCGCCTCGTCCCGTGCATTATGTGCTTTCTTAACACACTCATCTGTTAGTTTCATGCGACGCGCTAACTATTTCTTTTCGGACAGTGCCTCTTCCAGCTGCTTCTCTATTTTTGAATGTACAAGTAGTCTTTTAATTATACTGTTGCTTACAAGATCTATCGGCTGATGAATCGCTCGTTTAACATAGGTTTCTTCTTGGTCATAGTTGAGCACAAGTTGAGCGCTAATAATGGCATCTTGTCTCAACAGAAAGTCCTCTTGCAATAGATGATCGTCTGCAATATATATTTCAGCTGTAATGATTTTCACGTCGATGTCCAAATCTACAATAAGTGCTTCGGTGAGAATGCATGAGCCCTCGCAAATGCCTCTAATTGTCATAGAGCACTTGCGACGTTCGGCGTTGATTTTTCTGGCGACTGAGTTACGCACAATACTAGCCTGGCTACCAGTATCAATGAAAGCGCCATAATTGTGTGATCCCACGCAGACTCTCCTAGTAAATAGCTTGTCTTGATTTGTGGCTCCTAATCGGTTCAAATTTGCTGCTTGGCAAGCTGCTGTTACTTCGTGAAACTTGTTGCATTTGGGCACGAATTGGCAAAGTGATCCATCTCTCCACAGTTGTAGCACTTCAATGCGTCCTTTGATTTATGTGGCTTGATATCTTTGTCCTGCGTTTGCTCGAAGTTGCTGCCTTTCATAGAAACCTCTTTCTTAACTGCATTCGATCGAACTCTGTTTATAAAATAGGATTCGGCTGCATCCCGAAATTGCTTCATTGTACCGAAGTGAAAGCCGAAGTGAATAGCCGCAATGCTGTTTTGCAATTCACGGTGTTGAAGACCTGCTCGTACGTATCGGATAACTGCTGCTTCGCTGAGCCTATATCGCACGCCAAGGGCAGACATACAAAACAGTATTCCTTTACAGTCTCTTTGGATCTTCTTGTTGCATTGGCCATACTGAAGTGTACCTCAGCTTCATCAGGGTTTGCTCCAGTTTCGTCTCGATGAGCATTCGCAAAGTTGTTGGTGTAAAGAAGAGGCGAGGAATCTAACCACATCTTGGCTGGACCCTTAAGCCGTGAGTAAATAGCGAGCATTAAAAACTTTTCATCCCACAAATAAGCATCAACCACCTTGTTGACGCGATCGACGTACTGATCTACTGAGATAGCGTTTTCCTCGCTGGGATCGAACTCTGGCAAAGTATTTGCGATGTCCTTGACCGATGCTTGCCTCATGTTGTTGTTGGTAGCCAAAGCAACTTCCGTGTCCACCATAGTGTTATTTTGCTGACTTAGCGCTTGATTAGCTTGACCCGTAACTGCTGCGTTCTGTGTCTGCATGCTCACCAACTGCGCCATCATGTTTTTCAATTCTCTCATTTCACCCTGCAATTGTGAAATTGCCGCTGACTGTGACGTCATCGCTTTGTCTTGTTGGCTAGAGAGCCCAACCATTGGCATCTCTATCTCCTCTGATTGTTCATGCTCCATAAGCCGCTGCACTAGCTCAGCTCGGTAACCTGAGCTTGCCAAATTCCTTGCTCGTAGAAGGACCCTTAACTCATCCACCTTAAGCTCCGCGATCATTGACATTTTTCTTTTAAACTTCAATTTCCTTTGTTGCTTCTAGAACTTTCGCACGCGCCACTCCTATTCTATGAGTGCGAACGAGACAACTCTATATCACGTATTTCACAATGCGTGCTTCTGCTTACAAATTTCACCACAACCTTAAATAAAACAGTTCACGAGGTAGCTATTTTTTTTCATTCTGTTGATTAACTAAATATATATCCAAAGAAGATTATTGGGAAAGCCGAGAAGGTCAAGCTTATCAAGCTTATGAATTAGTAGTGAGTGATTTTGAGAATAAAAAGTTTTACTAAAATCGGTATAAACAACGTCAGTTTGCATCTTTTCTTGAACCCATTAATTACAAGGGAAGTAAACTCAAGAAGGCTAGTGGTTGTCGATCTATATCTCATAAACCCATGTTGACAAGGAGAGATAATAGACCCACACAAATGTAGAAAATGAGAAGTCATTAATTTCTCAAGCAACTTGGAAATGTATACTGGCTTAATTTATTTAAGTTTACAAAGAAACGAGCTGTCTGTAAATGAAGGGGTGTAAATACAGTTTATACCGCTAAGATTGTACGGGTATAAGTGATCAGCATGGAGACTACTCTTACAATATGTAGTTTGGAAAAAGCCAGCTAATTAAGTAAATTGCTTTGACACCAAAGAAACATGGCATTTAAATCCGCTTGCAATAACCTATCAGGG